>CAUYMX010014133.1:0-14451 GCA_963573855.1 Lepilemur septentrionalis | reverse complement strand
CAAGGGTTATGGCTTCAGGCATGTCTGGCTCTAAAGGGCTTATTGTCCTCATTCTCGTCTCGCTCTCTCTCTCTCTCTCTCTCTCTCTCTCTCTCTGTCTCTCTCTCTATACTCACAGCTCTTTTTTTGTTATTGTGTTCTGTCTTTCTCTATCTCTCTTTCTATTTTTAGTCCTCTCTCTCTCTCTCTCTCTCTCTCTCTCTCTCTCTCTCTCTCTCTCTCTCTCTCTCTCTCTCTACTGTCAGCTCTGCTTTTCTTCATGTTGGTTTCAATCATAGCCAGGGCTTCTCTGTTAGGTGTACTCTGACAGCTCTAGGTTTATATTCCCTGTGTAACTTGCAATGCTTATAGGAAGATAGCTTCTTATTTTCACACTAGTTCTAATTTTTTTAAAAAAAAAAATCCATCCCTTCTAAAGTGAAGGATAAGCAAAATAAAAACTTTTTTAAATGTTTTAATTTTTAAAAATTCTGGTAATGAATCTCGTTGGAGACCAGTGAGACTCGTCAGGTTACATGTCTACACCAGAACCAAACACTGTGTTCATGAGTTTGGGATACCCTGGCTGTCTAGACCTGGGACATGTGGCTGTCACTGGAGGGGGAAAAATGTAAGTAAGGTGGAAGGTAGAGATTGAGGTCAACGGAATTATCAAATCCTTCTCAACAACTTCCTCCCGTGGAGACTAGAATTTGCAGCCTCAGCGTTCTTTTTTTTTTTTTTTCTTTTTTAGTTCATCCTTAAGACTCTTCTGTTGACTGCTTCTTTGGTTCTTTCCTCTTAAAAAAAAAATCCTAAACTTCTGCTTCTTTTCCCTGAAGTGTCAGTATCACATGTGTGTGTTTCACCACATGCTCCTGGTTGTGAGTCAGTTTTCTCCAGAGTTCCAGTTTATTGCTGTCACCACTGGAGTTTGTGACAGCTTTCAATTTGGCTCCTTTGTGAATCTCATTAATATGCAGTTATCACCTCTCTCCACATCATTAACAGACATTAACCAAAACCAAGCCTAATAATGAAGTCTGATGATTCTGGGGCAATAACTCCTCCACAGGAAGCTAAGGAACTTGATGGAGGAAGAATTTGGGTAGGAAAATGGGAAGGGCCTCCTTCCCCAACACACAAAGTTTTCATCAATCCCAAAAGGAGACCTTGAGAGGAAAATAAAAGAACAACAGTGTAAGGACAGAGAGATTGAAAAATATGTCTCAGCATCTGTTTTTGTAAATTTAAAGTAAAAATTACAGCCACGAGTAGCTGCAAGTTTTGGAAGTCCAAGGTTACAAACTGCTGATTAAATGAGAACCCAATTAGCAAGGCTGAGTAGAGGAGCAGTTGACAGAGGAATTTAGTTGTTGGCTGTTCTTCTTTGTGTTCTAGAATATTTGCTCTTTGGTCTTAGAGGTGCTTTTTTGCAAGTTGATGGTTAAGTTTTAGCCTGAATGTCACTCAGAGTGGGATATCTTCACCATTGCTGGAAAATATAATCTTTCTCTGTCAACCTGCAGTTGGATTTGTTTTTGAGTTGGACCTTTCTCTGTCTTATTCACTGTCTCAATCTTGACTGATCTTTATAACTTTCAGATGCTTAGGTCCGTGCCCATGATTGTCCCTCATCCAGGCTGCTGAGGCAGCTTCTTAGCTAACCTCCTCACCTCCATGCCTGTACCACTCTCCCCATTGTG
Source organism: Lepilemur septentrionalis (assembly GCA_963573855.1). Classification (NCBI taxonomy): domain Eukaryota; kingdom Metazoa; phylum Chordata; class Mammalia; order Primates; family Lepilemuridae; genus Lepilemur; species Lepilemur septentrionalis. Next base: position 12,766 of record CAUYMX010014133.1, on the reverse strand, counting down.
CCCACACTCCCTTCTCCTTAGTGGAATCTGAGATGAGCTCTCTAAAACACAGATCAGATCCTATCACCTTGTTTCTTTGGTTTTTTCCACAAATGAATAAACTGAAGTGCATAGAAAAGCTATATAGTATGGCAGACATTATGACGAGTGGCCCGCTTTGTGTATATGGAAAGTGAAAAACAAACCCACTCAATGGAGTAAGAATGTGGCCCTTTAAGGCAATATGGCCACAGGACGAGTGCTGTCCAGGGAGTTGTGGGGAGACGTGATGTGAGCATTCAATTGCTAGCATGAGACCCCGACATTTTGGGTGTGGTGAAAAAGCATCCATCAGCGTGGATTCCTGTGTGATTACAACGAACAGAGTTTTCCTGACAATCTTTGTTGAACACATTGTGCGAGGAACCAAAAACCTTTGTTGCTTTAAACCACTAAAATTCTAGGGTGGTTGTTTACCAAAGCATAACCAAGACTACTCTACTGATACAGATATTAGAGTTGGAAAAAGGTTGCTATTATATAAGCAATAACAACAAAACCAATGTGATCAAAAACAAAAACAAACAAAGAAAAAACAACTCCCAAATATGTGACATTGGCTTATAGGCCAGGTGGTAGGTGGAAATCCATATTATTTAGTGGCAGAGCATTGGATAGATTTGTCACCTTTGGTTGTTTTGGAAACATATCATGGGCCTAATTAATTTATATATCTAGGAGAAGAGGTAGGGAAAGAGAATACTGTGCTGTGCCCCAGTTGCTATTGACTGTATTTGTCAAGTCCTATAAGAAAAAAAAATGCACTCAGAGAAGAATTTGCAAACAGGAATGAAAAGGAATAGAAAGAATTCAAGGACTAGTGGGGTTGCAAAGTCAACCACTTCTCAATTCTAAACTATGAAAGATAAAAATGAGAAAGACCGAAAGCAACAAGGGCTAATTAAATTAATTAAATTGTCTTATGGGGAGGATCAAATTAAGAGTAGAGTCATTGCATGCAGGTGTTTAAACTTCTGGATACAGTAAGGTGTCTTAAAGTAAAGATCCAATGAAGGGCAAAATGCCCAGTACATCCTTTTAATTGGATAAAAGCACTCAAGGAAATAAAATAATAAAGATGTGGCATATGCTTAAATTAAGTCTAGAGATAGATATGGGGATGAGACAGCAAAGAAATATCGTATATGGGAACTGCCTTTCAGAAAGGACTGAGGGTATGGTTAGTGGCACATAAAGTGGACTGAAATGCAACGTGCAGGGAGACTTTGTCTACTGAGTTTTTGAGAGGGGTGTGCAGCCAAGGGAACCATGGGCCCTCACTAAGAGAGGCTGTGACTGTTGACACCCTGATCTCTAATCATTTAGGGCAGGAAGTAGACTGGGATAGATGCTCAATCCTTTGAGAAATCATATACCCAATGCCTATTTTAGATGCATTCAAGAGGAACAAAGGAAAAGGAGGAGAGGATGCAGGAGCCCCTTAATCCTGAACAATCAGAGATTAATCAAGATATATTTCCACTCCAAGGAGGGGAACTCAGAAGGTTAATCCAGCAGGATTCAGAACTCTACAGGCCAGAATCGACTACATGTCTCCTGGTCTTCCTTTTTCTGCATAGGAGTGTTATTGTGATCATCATGTCCCTATTCTATCATTGTGTAGGGGTGGGGAAGAGGAAAGAGATCACTTGTCCTTTTAGTTCACAGCTTTTCAGATCAAGAGTTGCCACATCCAGACCTGATGTAGAAACTCCAGTGTGAGATTCCATGATGAAGAAACCACTGTGCTTCATTCAGAGATGTGAGACTTTGAATTTAATGTCCTGACTTGGTGGGATATTTAGGTTATCTCCTTGGGGAGGGGATGAGTATGTTCTGCATGTATTGAGAGAACTAAATATTTGGAGACCGAAGGAAGTCTATAACAGATATTTCTACTGTTCACCAATACTCAGGTTCCATGTACTTTGGGGACTTTCCCACATCCTTGAAGTTAGATGCGGCCATATGATTAGCTCCGGCCAATGGGTTGTGGACATGAGCGAGGGCACTTAAATAACAATGCGAGGCCCTCTGACTCTGCCCATTACCAACTTTGATGGCTATGGGTTACTTTAAGACACCTTATTCCACTCACAGGAAGGAGCCTCCATCAACCTGGGTCTCTGAGTGACAACACTGAGTAGAGGATGTTTGCCAGTCTGATTTGGACATGCAATGTGAGTGAGAAATACATTTTTGTTTTAAGCCACTAAAGTTGATAACTTCTTGTTCTGTATTATGACCTTTCTTATTCTGAATGATGCACTTAATTTTTCCAAAGGCAGAAAGAAGAGGAACCAGGAACCAAATTCAGTTCCATCTGGCTCAGAGGTCAAATCTTGGCCATTACCTCCCTTCCAGTTAGTTGCAAGGAGATTACTAAAGTTCAATCCTTGAACTAGGGCTGATCAGTAAAATTCAACATTGCATAGCTTCAAAAAAATTAAAACATGAAGATGTTGGTGTAACATAATGGGTAGGGGGAGGATAGAGAGGGAGCATGATATAATTGATCAGAGAACTGGGGAATGAAGTTGCAAAGCCTTAATTCACTTAGCTTCCTTGTTCAAGGAAGACAAAAGTTAGAAATACTTAAAAGCTATTCACTCAATGAATTGCATGAGAATCAGCTATGGAAGTAAATATTAATTAATTATGTCCTGTTGCAAAAGTTCCTACATACTTGCAAAAGTTCTTGCATACTTTTGTATGCAAAAGTTCCTACAGCAAACTCTGAGTCGCAGGTGGCTATGTCTGTGTAGAGAAGGGGGTTTGGGGGTGTAAGGATGATAAGTGTGAACAGAGGAATTGATAATAGTATAAATACGTGACTGAACCAAATTTAATATCTCTAATTTTAGACAGAAATTTTGTTGAAAGGACTATAGTAGAAATTTGAACTAGGAATTTTGTTACATAATAATCAAGAAATACATTTAGATATTTATAGAATTTGGGTACTTTTATATTTTCCTTAAAAGGTATTATATGTTTTGATTCTTATTTTATTTCTTTAATGCTATGTGCTTTAATAAGGTTTATTTTCCATCAGTGTAACAATAGGACTTCATGATTATAAATCTCTGTGAGATTGAGCCTGAAGCTATAGCCTGGAACTCCAGACCTTGATGCATCTTTGTTAGATATGTTATTACTTTACTGACATCTAGTGACCATGTAGCTTAATTGCAGGAATATTTTTTAGTGTGGTAAATGAAATGCATTGCAGGTATACCTTCAAATCATGTGATAATAGCTGCAATTGTTTTTTTTTTTCATTTCCTTATTCTTCTATTTATCACTTTCTTTGCCTTCTTTTATATTGTGTTCCTCTATCCCATTTTTCTTTATCTCAGATACAGCATATGATTATAGTCAATAGGATATAACCTATGTACCCAAGGTACCCAACACATTTCTAAAGGAAATAGAGAAGTTACTGAGTCTGCCAGAGAACTATAGCCAGGATTTCAGAGCTTCCCAAACTTGTGTAGTAAGAGGTCTACCAGAACTTTCATTCATTCATTTGTCTAACATTTACACAGGTGCCACTATGTGCCAGGAACGAAGTTAGGCACTGATATAACTTGGATGTTTGTCCCCTCCAAATCTCATGTTGAAATTTGATCTCCAACGTTGAAGGTGGGAGGTGTTTAGGTCATGGGGGTAGATCCTTCATGAATGGCTTGATGCCCTCCACTAGGTAATGAGTGAGTTCTCACTCTATTAGTTCATAGGAAAGCTTGTTGTTTAAAAGACCCTGTCACCCCCTCTTCTTTCTCATGCCTTTTCTCATTGTATGATACACCTGTTTCCCCTTCACCTTCTGCCATGAGTGGAAGCAGTCTGAGGCCCTCATCAGAAGTAGATGCAGTGGTGTGCTTCTTGTACAGCCTACAGAACCATGAACCAAATAAACATCTTTTCTTTATAAATTACCCACACTTAGGTATTCTTTTATAGCAATACAAAACAGACTAAGTTAGGTGCTAAGAATTCTGAGACAAAAACTACAGTCCTTGCCCTCAAGAACTTCATTATCTTACAGGGAATAGCAGAAATAATTTCAATATAGTAAAACAGAGGCAAGCGTAGGTCACTATGGAGCATCCCAGGTGGTCAGATCCTACCGTTGCAGACATCTTTACTCCTTTCCAGCTGAGTAGGGAGTTCTCAGGAACCGCTCACAGGGACACATCCTCAACATGTCTCCTTCCTCCCATTTTTGTACTCATTCTAAGGATTAAAGCAAATAATGTATGTAAAGTGCTTAGGTTAGTACCTTGAACTTGGAAAGCACTAGAGATGTTACCTACTTCCATCCCTTCATTCTTCTACTTATTAGGCACTGTGATAGGAGCTGAGGATACTAAAATGAAAAGACAGCCCTTGGCTTTAAGGGGCTTATGAGACTAGTGAAGGAAGTAGATATGCAAATAAACAATTTGATGTAACATGGTCACTGTGAGATTAGAGAATGAAGAGTATGAAAGTGAGGACTGTGTGGTCTGGTGGAACCATGTACAGCAAGCCTCTGAACTGAACTGCCAAATTTAAGCTAGATTTGACCAGGGTACCAAAAAGAAGGGCACAGCATGAGCAAAAACTTGAGGGTCAAGGAACACACGACCTATTCAGGGGGTTTCAAGTAACTCAGGATTACTCACACATAAAGTGTAAGAAGAGAGGGCTTAGGATGGGGCTGGACAGACAACAAGAGCCACATCAGGAAAGGCCTTGCAGGCCATACTAAAGAAATCAAAATTTATTATATAATAGGCCGGGGTGATTCAGACTGGTGGCCTGAGGACTTCATGGCTAAGAGATACTTTGGTTTACACAGAGTTTTTAAAAGCAACATACCTAGACAGGTCACAGTGCTGCAAGTGCATATTGTTTTACCAACGTCCCATGCGTTAGTTGTGCTACCTGCCTGTCCCTACTGGTGTCTGTGTTTGCAAGCCCAGTTCAACCTGATAGATGACTGAAAACTGTTGAAGAGTTTTGAGCAGGGGAACAACATGATTATATTTGTATCTCCCTGGTAGTAAAACGGTACATGAGATGGAGAAATTAAGAATGAAAGACAGAGACAAGTAACAGACTGCTAAAATAATCCGGAGCCTGAATGAGGGCATCAGCGGAGAGGACAGGTGTAAGACTGACTTGAGATTTAGGAGAACTCGTAGGGCGTGGCAAGTGAGCGTCTGGTTTTTGTTTGTTTGTTTTGTGTTTTGGTGGTGGTAGGCAGGGCACAAGAGGGAAGCATCTAAAACGACTCTCAGGTTCTTAGTTTGGGCAGCAGAGTAGACGGTAGATGGAGGTCCTATCCCTGGAGAGGAGTCCAACAGGACGTGAGGGCAGGTTAGGGAGCAAGATCCTGTGTTAGGTCCGGACAAGCAGCATTTGAAAATCTGGTTGGATAGTCTGTGAAGGATGTTAGTTGGGGTAGATCACAGATGAGTAAGAACTGTGGAATTGAAAGTGGAATTGAGAAGGTTCTCACGCACCAAGTCTAAATCTCTACGACTCACAAGGGAAGGCCCCTCAAGCATGGAGTCAGGATAAGAATGCACTAGCCCTCCCATGGCTGACCTAAAGAGTTATAAGAAGAACAATACAGGTAACAATAGTAACATAATACAACAGTTGTCTTTTATAGAATAATTCTATGTGTGAAGGCCTGGATTGTTTCTTTTAGTCCTCATAACAACCTTATATAATAGGTATGCTTGTTGTCCCCCATTTCACAGATGTGAAAACTGAGATTTGGAGAAGTGAAACAGCTGGCCTGGGTCACAGAGTGGTAAAGGTGGAGCTAGAACCTAACTCTGTCTCCAGAGGTTCCTGCGGGTTACCACTGCGTTATTCTGGCAGCTTCTGCAGGCAAGGCAAGCTGAAGGGCACCAGGAAGGTTGACCTCTCAATAAAATATTCACCCCTTCCCTCAGTCTACACACATGCCTAACATTTTTAACTTTATTAATAGAAATGTGTTTCTTAGAGTCTTAAGGTGTAGGAGGGAAAGATTCTCGAACCCACTATTCAGTCTAAGTACCTGTGGAAGGTGAAGACCTGGTTTGAATACACAGAGTTTCTCAGCTTGATTGAACTTTAGAATCATCTGGGGGTACTTTTTTAAAAAAACTACCAATGTGCTAATCGCTCTAGGGTTCACACACTATATTTTTTAAAACAATGATTCAGATTTGCATCCAAATTTGTAGTGAAATGCAAATTCTTGATGAAAGGCAAATCATAACCTCTGGCAATCTGTGCTTTCTCAAGCCATCTAATCAAATTCTGGTTGGCACTTTAGTGGGGTTAATGAGCACCACGGGACAGAAAAATAGGTACAGGGAGAGGACACTCAGGCACCGGGGGGTGGGGGGTGCGCCAGGGGTAAGAAGATGCTGGAAGGAGAGCGTGGCCGGAAGATAAACTTCTGTACAATTAGAGAAGCCTGATTTGTTGGTCCCCACATGTGGGCTTGCCAACCGTGTCCGTTCCCTCCAGGGTACCTTGGGCAGAGCTGGTTCTGCTTCTCCCAGTGGTCTTACGGACAGGAGACAGAAGTCCGCTGGAGGAAAAGGCCAGAGCCTCTGTCCTCCCTGAAGCAGAGCCACTGAGAAAGGTGAAGCTCCACACTCACTCTCGGCCACCAGTCTTCCTGGGAGTCAGGAGTCTAAGAGCCGGGGAGACTCAATGTGGAGGTGGGAGAATGGGCAAGCCAGCACCAAGCGGGAACTGCATGGAACGGGACTCATCAGTGGGGAGAATAACCAGAATTTATTTTTTCATACTTTTTTGGGGGAGAGGAAACAGAGACACCACTTGCTGGGAAAGTTATGTGATGGAAGGATGCCCCCTCCCCATCCCCAGAGAGCTAAATGGAACCATATTGGGCCCTCCCCACGCCACTCAGGGGAGATGCTTTTCAAGGGAGTGAAATGTTTTATTGAAGAAACTCCAAGGAGGGAGGAAAGAAGCCTAAGAGAGAGGCGGCCTGACAGGTCGACAGATGGAAACAGCCCCTTTCATGCATGTGGCTGAAAGCTGAAAGTCAGTCCCTCTGAAGGTAAAGCGGTAGTTCACAGATCCGCGATGCCTTTCATCTGGGTCTCATAGCTTTGGACTGATGGGAACTGGGGAAGTTCACAGCCAACCCGGGAGAAGCAGAAATGGGGGCCCACGTTCCCAGTCTACCTAGCTGATAGCAAACGGAAGGGAGCCCCTGGAGTTTGCAAATGCGGACCTTCTATTCAACATTGCCATGTCTGTAAATGAGGATAAAAGGGACCTCTTTCACTGGGTGGTTGTGAAGATTAAGTAAAACTGTGTATGGGAATTGCCCGGCATGTAATAGGTACTCAACAAATGTCTCTTCCATGTTCCTCTTTCCTAGAAATGCTCCACAGCTGTATGGTCAACATACCGTCCGCTAGTCATTCTCCTCCTTAGATCGGTTTTCTCAAGTGAAAATACAAAAAGGAAAAAAAAATCAACACTCTCTTCTCCTGGATGAAGAAACTACAAATGCAAGGTCCCAATTCCATCCAAGGAATATTGTTAACTAGTAATAACTGCGCTTTCGATAAACTTCTCAAGTTGTGATGGTGCCACTCCACAAGGATATTAACAAATAATTGGCAAATGTCTCTCTGCATTTCACAGTTCACACAGCGTAAGGCCCATTGCAATGATCATGATCTGCACTTTTACAGGTCTTATCTCACCCGATAAGTTAATGATCAATTGCAAATTTATTAAACGTTTTGAGTCATATTGTGAGAGGTACGGATGGGCTGCCTAAGTGAATCACAGTCATTCCTGGCACAGGACTTGTGGCCTCAGGAATGTGGCCCTTTCCCATGCAGCTTTACAGTGATTTTGTCTAAAACAAAAACCTGGGTAAATATCCACATCAAAGAAATGCTTCTATTAAAATGTTCTCCAGACTCCTGTGGATTGCCAAATGCAGTCTCAGTCTTTCCCCTGCGGTCCCCGGGGCTGCGTTTGCCACTCTGCAGTTCCTTACAGACTCCTTGGCTGGGGTGACACTATTGGCTCCTCATTCTCACCTCTGTTACTGTCACTTTAAGGTCTCATACTTGGGCCCCTCTCTTCCTTCACTGTTTGCTTAGAGAAGGTGTTTCCCTGGTTTAGTCCTTAACACTCTCTTTTCCCTCGCTCTGTGGGCTTTGCCTCATCTAAGTCCACACTTTCTCTCCTGGCTTAGATCACCCCCCACATGCTGACAGCAGGTAGCAGGGACAGTAGCACTCTCCACAAGGAACACTCACACCTCGACATGTCTCAGTCCTCGCAGTCAGGTGGGGCTGTGAAACCAATTCTGCCCAGAAAGTGTGAGCAGACTTGGTGTGTGTCACACAAAAGACCCAGGGGTGATTCTCTGGTCTCACGCTTCTCTTGCCCAGGTGACTGGTGCTGAAATTGTAGGATGGTGCAACCTCGGTCTCCAAGTGATGATGTGGAACAGACGCCCTCAACAACACTTATCTGACATGTAGTCTAAGTGAGAAACACACTTTTTTTTTGTCTTAAGCCACTGAGATTTGGGGGTTATTTGTTACTACAGCATAACCTGTCTTGTCCTGACTTCCAAGTCTAGAACCTCACGTAATATCAACATAAAGTAGTTAATAGATTATTTTTTAACAGAACAAATAAGAATCTCTAGCCCTGACTGCTTTGCCAGAGCTTCACATTTATTGTTCCCACCTGCTGCTAGGCAAATCCCCTTCCCAGAACCGCTCCTATTCCAGTGCTCCTCACCTCTATTAGTAGCACCACCATCGATGGACCCAGCCACCTCCTGCTGCTACGCACACCACCCCTCTCCAGCGAATCACTAACTGTTTCTAAAAATATCTCCTGGATATACCTTCAGCTTCCTCATCATTCTGTAATGACTTGCCTGGAGTAGTGGAATGAGTCTTGACCATTCCTCTGGTCTCTTGCCCTGCCCTCCACCCATCACGCCCACCCTCCCCACTCTGGTCCGAAGAGAACATCTAAGTCAGCAGTCCCCAACCTTCATGGCACTAGGGACCATTTTCATGGAAGAAAATTTTTTCATAAATGGGGGTGGGGGGTGGGGGATGGTTTCGGGATGATTCCAATGCATTACATTTATTGTGCACTTTATTTCTGTTATTATTACCTTGTAATACATAGTAATATAATTATACAACTCATCATAGGTTGGGGACTCCTGATCTAAAAAACTGACCATGCTCAAAACCATTTATGGCTTTCTGTCACCTACAAAAGAAAGCCTGAGCTCCTTGGCTTGTCACAGAGGCTTCCTGGCACACGTGACCTGGACTCCACTTTCCCCTCGAGCCCCTCCCTTGCCTCTCCCACACGGCCCTCTGCATCGTGATGCTGCCTGCTTACTGCGGCTCACTCACATGTGCAGTTCCATGACTAGATCATATTAGTTCTCTAAGATTCACCTGGACACTGTCTCTGGCAGGCCGTCCCCTCCCTCTGCATTTGCACAGCACCCTGTTTATATTGCCATCAGGTGCTATGGTGCCACTTTAGTTCACTGTTGTAAGGGTGAGCATGGTCTACATGACAGGCAAGGATGGACACCAAGGGCTTCTCTGACTCTCTCAGGACATGTTTCACTTGGAGATTGTTTGATTCTGTGTCTCTGTCCAGTGCCCCTCCTTGGGTTTCATTATAATCTAGCTGGAGAGTACTCAACATATAGCCTTTCTTTCTCTCGCTCCCTCCTTCCCTCTCTTCCTTCCTCCCTTCCTTCCTTTCTTCCTTCTTTCCTTTATTTTTTCCTTTCCTTTCTTGCCTCCTTGTTCCTTCTGGCTCCGGGGTCAAAATGACTGAGATCAAATCCAAGCTACACTACTATTTAGCTGTGTGACAAGTTTCTTAACTTCTCTGGGCCTTATTTTCTTCATTTGAAAAATGGGGACAGTCACATTCCTCACAGAGATATTTATCTCACTAGATTGTTACAAGGATTAAATAATATGTACATATAAAACATTTATAACAGTGCCCCATATAAGGTAAATATTGAAATAAATATTTGCCATTATTACTTTCTTTGATCTAGTCAATAAATAATGAAATAGGAATCAACATTTAATAGCAATTCCTAACCCTGGAATGTAAGTTAAGCTGGCTGGTGTTTTGGATTTGGGCCCGACCCCCATTCCCTTGCCCAAATCCTCCTGTCTAGGGTGCTGCAACCCACATTCCATACCAGAGTTTCAGTCATTTCACTTAAGACTGGTTCCCCCCTAAAGCACAAATACCACATAAAGTTTTATCAATCATTTATAATGCCCTCATTGAAGTCGTCCCAGACAACTCCAGCTGGAAATAATAATAACTCATATTTGTATGGCACTTTACAATTTACAAAGCACTCTCACATACTCTTGTGATCCTGAGAGCAGCGCTGCATGTTAGGAGAAGCAGGCATGATTATGATTACGGAGAAGAGGACACCGAGACTCGCAGTCTAGGAGCCCAAGTTCCCACAGACAGCAGGCCATGGAGCCGGGGCTCCTTCTCAAGTTTGCCAAGTCTCGTGGTTCCTGGGCCCAATTTCTTCCCACTCTCCATGCTTACATAACCTCTGAAACTCTCTAGCAGCAGAACAGGACTTAGAAATCTAGGAACCTGAGACAGAGTTGCAGAGGCAGGCACCCCATGCCTTTGTATTAATTATTTTAGAGATTTGGAGAGTATCAGGGTAAAATGGGACTTAAAAGATTATCTGTTCAAGAGCCCAAGCTTGGAATCAGATTTACTGGATTCATACCCAGCTCTGTTACTTGCTGATTAATCTTGAGAAAGGCATTTAACTTCTGTGCACTTTATCACCTATAAAACAGAGTTGATAGTAGTTGTTACATAGAGTTTTTGGGAAAGCAGATGAGATGATTCATTTATAGCGCTTAATGAATGTTAGCCATCAGCACTAACATTATTAAGCAATTATTATAATCTGTGATAGTGAAGAAACCTGATGAAGCTCCCTTTTCTGCAAGAAGTTTCTAAATGAAGATGGAAGGGCACTGAACAGCCCCAGAGGGAAATACCAATATCTACAGTGAGTAGATGGCAGGAGAACTGAAGAGAGACTTGAAAATGATGTCCAAGGCTTGCCCTGCTGAGGTCATCCAAGGAGACGCAAGGGGTGAAAGAGGGTAGACACAGGGCAGGCTTTGAATTCTTCTCCCAGGCTATGAAACTTGGCAAGAGCCCTTCACATCTGGCTGGCTGATCATTGCCTGACAGGTTGTATTAATCAAGGTTCTCCATAGAAATAGAACCAGCAGGATGTGTGTGTGTGTGTGTAAAGATATTTATTGTACGTAATTGGCTTCTTCCTGCAACTATGGAGGCTGAGAAGTCCCCAGATCTGCAGTCAGCAATCTGGGACCCAGGAGAGCCAATGGTGTCACTCCACTCTGACGGCCAGGAGGCTGGAGATCCACAAAGATCCTGTTCGAGTCCAAAGGCAGGAAAAGACTGAAGTCTCAGCTCAAGCCCTCAGGCAGGAACAGATCCCCCTCACTCACATGAGGGTCAGCCGTTTTGTTTTATTGAGGCCTTCAACTGATTGGATGAGGGCCACCCGCATCAGGAAGGGTGATCTGCTTTACTCAATCTACCAATTCAGGTGGACTCATGGGGTTTTTTGGTCAATAGTTACTATTCAACACACAGCAGTGGATGAGGACACAGAGGAATATGAACTGAATTATAGATGTCACCTGTGCCACATAATGCTGTCCTCATGCCTTGAACAGGGAAACATGGAAAGCTCCTAGGACAGGGCTGACCAGCACACACCAGGTATGCAACAAATGTCATTTTCTTTTACCCACCATGAACAGGGGAGGCATATTTTTTTAGCAAGCCACACCTGGTAAGATTATTTATAAATTCATTGCCCTTTAAACATTTAGAGGACCTAGGAAATAGGCGGGGAGACCAAGACCCAGTGAGTCATGGCAACGTAGCTTGGAAGAGCAGAGACTAGAACCCAAGCTCTTGAATCCCTATCTGGGACCTCTTATTAATACAATTTTCTGTGTGCTGCATCATCTACTGGGTCAGTAGGAAGATGATTCAGTCATTCAACAAATATTCTAGGTCATTAAATGTGAAATGTCCGATTTCAAATCAAAACTGTAGTTTATTATATCTCAAACAAGAAGCAATACAATTAATCAAAGTATGCGCCTAAACTATCAACACAGTTTTGCCATCTTAATGGTAGCTTGCTTATGCCAGCAGTGAAGAAGCCTGGAGAGCAAGTGGCAGTGAAATCAAGAAAGGGGTTTCCCACAGCTTGTTGAAAGAATGGAATATTTTTCCTTGCAAGAAATGGTCCAAAGCCTGGAAGAATTGGTAGTCAGTTGGTGCAAGGTCTGGTGAATACAGTGGATGACAGAGAGCTTCCAAGTCCAGCTTCTGTAGTTTGAGCAGCATTGTTTGTGCGACATGTGGTCCAGCATTGTCTTGCAAGAGGATTGGCCTGTCTCTGTTGACCAATCTTGGTGCTTAATCGCAAGCGTCCTCATCATTTCATCCAACTGGTTGCAGTAGACATCTGCTGTAATCGACTGACCAGGTTTCATGAAGCTGTAGTGGATAACACCGGCGTTGGATCACCAAACAGACACTATTAGCTTTTTTTGATGAATATTCAGTTTTG
>CAUYMX010014132.1:0-51526 GCA_963573855.1 Lepilemur septentrionalis | reverse complement strand
TGAAGGGTATATAAACTCTGTATTACTGATGTTCTGGGCCACACTCTGAACCTGGTTTCAACTAGGCCAGAGAGTGTGCCGCTGGCCAGCTATAAAGACTCGCCATTTTTAAATTCCAAATTAGACTCTGTGGTCTTTTCTCGTGCTCCAGACCATAACAGTCTCAACCTCCTGAAGTGCTGGAATTACAACCATGAGCGTCCACACCCAGCCTAAATTGCATTTAAATCCTTAAAAAAAAAAAAAAATTCTTTCAGCATAATTGCAAACTCTTAAAAGTCATATAATCCATAACAGCCTCATGCTCTTTCCCTTTTTATGTTTTTAATGAGCTCAGGGTTTGAGTGATTAAAACAACTATAATTCTATCAATCATAATAACAAATTGATTGTAAACTCAATTTAACACACACACATCAGAATACAAAGCACATAGTACGTTCTTTGAACTGGTAAATAAATGTCTTATTTCCTGATCATGATAATTTCTAATTGCATAATGTTTGGAACTTTCACAATCTTTCTACCTTGGTGAACACTGCAAAAGAGATTCTGGAAGTTATCATTTAGGAGAGAGTCACTGCAGAAAGTATACAACCACATCAGAGGAGACTCTTTCTAACAGGGATCCCCTTTAGTACCTGACCCAAGATTCTTTTCAGTGTCTGAAATATCTAAGGAGCCAGCCAATCCAGAATGGGGGTCTCCAAAGCCCCAGTTTGCGCCACTAACATTATTCAAGTAATCTCTATCCTCCTTCCTCTGCTATAAAAGCCCTACCCTGCTTTGCTTCTCACTCTGGTTCTTTCTCAAGCTTTTCACCACCAGAGCTGAGGGAGAAGAGGCCTTCGACCCAAGTGGCTTGGGCAGTATAGAGGATCTGGCTATAAAGTTGTACAGGCCATCTGGTCTCACAGCTATAACTTCCTCTTCTATTCTGCTTCCCCCAACTCCGACATATTCATAACAATAAACCTTGCTAGAAGGCCAGGGTTAGCCCAAAGATTTCAAAATGTGTACATACACAAACTGGAAGTGTAAATTGGTAACTTGTCCCCTGACTAAGCCCTAAAATTCTACCTTTGTCATGGGGAACATGTGAGAATTCTTCAAGACATTTGTGGGGGCCTTACCCGCAAATATATGGATAGATAGGTAGTTTAACCTCTTTTACCTCCTTCAGCTGCTCACAGGTATAAATGCCCACATCTTTTGTTGGAGAGTTCTCCTGGATGTTAGTTTTCCTAAGTGAGACACTAGCTAAGGGCTCAGACTCAATTACATCCCTTGGTGTCACCTACCCACGGGGAACTTACATATTTTTGCCACCCCAAATTGTGAGACTGCAGACTGAGCTACTGCAAGTGTAACTTCTCCCTTTCCCCCCGACCCCACCACAATCATGTAGGCAGAGAGCAGATGAATAAGTTTGTTGCCTAAATTAACACCTAATCTGAAAATAAAATTCGAGTCTCCCCTTCCTGAAGGCATCTCCAATCACTATCAGTGATTCTCTTGGTAGAAAGCACAATGTTGGGAGCCAATTCTACCACTTCTTAATCATCCTTCAAGTTAGGTCTGGGTGCTATGCTTGGGGGTGGTGGGTGGTGGGGTTCTGGTTCTAGCCATTGTCAGCTTTCTTTAGAATATGAAGTACTTAGCATTTCCTTGATCCATCTTTGACCCCTCCCTAGTTGCCGTTTGGGTAATAGAAAAAGTTCAGCACAACTTCTTGTTATACATAAATACAATTTTTTAAAGAAACACACATGTACATGATAGATGGAAACAAACAGTACTGCATACAGTAGTCATAAGTACAACAAATATACCCTTGCAGTATATTCATACACGTTTATAGACATGTGAACTCACTGCAAAAAAAGCAGAAAACAGGAAGAGAAAAATCAGTTATCTACAGAATCACTAGCATCAAATTCATGTTAAGAATGTACAATGAGATTTCATGATCTCAATAAAGCTGTTTCACTAAAAAAAGAATGTTCAGTAAGACAATAAAACAAACAGGGAGGGAAAGGAAGAAAGACAAATATTCATATATCTTCAAAAGTTAAAGCATTTAGCCTCATGGCACTGAATCATTTGCAGAAAAAATAGGCAGGCATCTAATTCAAGTATCAGATAAGGCTTTGCACCAACCTCAGACATCCAAGACTTTATCTCAGATAGAAAATAAGGGAATTTAGTTCTCTTTTAAGATGTACTCTTAATTTCCTTTCAGTTTATTTTCTTCCAGACCACTTTAGGGATTTACAAAAATAAATATAAAATCACTACATGTTGTCTTTTAAATTTAATAAATTGGAAACACAATACTTTATTCAATCCATAAAATAAATGGTAAAATAAACATTTTTAAATTCCTTAGTTCCACAATACGGTCAGATAGGAGAGAGGGCACGTAAGTTTTGAGTGGGAAGAATTAAACTACTTTCTACTAAATGTATCTACAACTACTAGCTTTTTTTTTTTTTTAAAAAAAAGATATGAGATTTTATTAAAACAAATACACAATAAAACATAACTCAATCAAGATTTCGGGATTAAATACGTATGTTTCCTCTACTTTAAAAAGTTTTTGGGATCTTTGGAACTTTTTTACCAATAGGCTAAATTATTAGTGTTATTTTGTGTCACTAAATATTTTTCGTTTCTTGAACTTTGAATGTTACATTTCTTTGAAAAGAAGCACTTGCTGTAAGTTGCTACCCTGTCTAGGAAAAGATTGTCCTTTTCCTCAACGATTCTGTGTGTTTTTACCCTAAAGAACCTGCCCTGTGCTAATAGTTTGTTTTCAGTCATTCTAAGTGAGCACACAGACACAAGAAGAGGTATGTGTGGTGTTTTTCTGAATCACCTCCAAACAACAATAGAGGTTGTTAAGTCTGCTTGAGGTGCCAGTAATACCTGACTTTGTTCCAGAGCACCTTAAAGGCAAGCAGCTCTAGCAAGGTCTAAAAACCTTCTAACATAAACTTATCACTATGGCCCAATCCTCAACCCTTATGACATCAGAATTTATCAATGTGAATCCAAAACCCCAACACCATTACAAGATAAGTGTTACTGTCCACTTCACCCACTTACACACTCTGTCTGAACATGCATCTACCAAACAAACTTAACATCAACTTCCAATCTAACCACCCTAGACCAGCTTAACAAACTTAATATCTTACTGACCTTACTAATTCCCTTCCCTTCCTAGATTCACTGACTTAGTCTGCATTTCAGAGAAATCGGTCCCCCTCCTGAAGTTGTCCTACAATCTTAACATGCTAATAAAATACAAAAATAAAAAAAGACATACAAAATACAAGACCAAATTTTTTAATATTAGAATTAACAGATTTAAGATTATATTTTAATGTAACAAATAACAAGAAAAATAAAAGAATTATAAAAACTGTACACATTCTTCATTGAAAGTGTACATATAGGCAATTTAGAAAATTGCTATTTTACTCATAACTTTTATACTTCCATAAGTGTGACTAAACAGAAAGTTTAAAGTGAAATAATAAATTCCTCACACTAAATGCCTATATGCGTACTTTGAATGAACTTACATATCAATAGTTAAAATTTTTAATGTGATAAGTGAGCTTGCTTCTTGCTTGTCAATTTGTCTAATCTAGGTTGGATTGATGACAATGCTACTCTCAGGGGATAATGTATATTTAAACTGTTTCTATGTTTTGTTTTAATAACACTTAACGTAGAGAACCCAGTCTCACACAGGTATGTTGAGGGGAATGGAAGGAGAGATTTTAAAGCAATCTCTGAAAGTTCAGGATATTCATGTTTAACTTTTATCCAAAATGAAGGAAGTGATGCTGTATTTTCAAAATTTATTTTCAGTCCTTCATCAGTAGCCAGCTTCAACAGCTTATCCTGTAGTGTTACAGGTAAATTTAAATTACCTTTTGATGAAAGAAATGGATTTTGGATCCATGAATTTCCTATGCGTGGATCTTCTTTTGATGGAAAATAAAATTCAAAACATTCTAACAAATTTGTAAGATGTTCACTGATAACTTTTCGCAGATATGCAATATCAAGATCGCTCCCTACTTCATTGATAATTGTTGTTAAATTATGGAACATGTCAAAACAATCTGTAGAAATTCTATTTTTCCAAATTTCTAACTTTTGTTTTTGTCCTTCAATCTTATCAGCCATTGAAAAACATGTTGCATTCTTTCCTTGCATAGAAGCATTGAGATCATTAAAAATACTGAAGATATCAGACAAATAAGCAAGTCTGGCTGTCCAATTTACATCTTTAAAAAGTTGGGACCAAGCAGGTTTCTTGCCTTGCAGAAACACTAAGAGTTCATTTCGTATTTCAAACATTCTTGACAGAACTTTTCCCCGTGATAACCACCGTATCTCCGCATGCATTAACAGTTGCTTATGATCAGCTTCCATATTATCGCATAACAAAGAGAATAATCTTGAATTTAATGCATTAGATTTTACATAATTCACAATTTTTACTATGTCAGTAAGCACACTATTTAGTTCAGCTGATATTTTTTTCATAGCAAGACTTTCTCGATGAATGAAGCAGTGTGTTGTTTTACATTCTGGTGCAAGTT
Organism: Lepilemur septentrionalis; assembly: GCA_963573855.1. Classification (NCBI taxonomy): domain Eukaryota; kingdom Metazoa; phylum Chordata; class Mammalia; order Primates; family Lepilemuridae; genus Lepilemur; species Lepilemur septentrionalis. The sequence continues at coordinate 46,904 of CAUYMX010014132.1, read as the reverse complement.
CCTTAATCTGGGTAACCACTTCAGAATGTCTTCCTGTCATTGAAGCTGCACCATCAGAACATAGTCCTACACAAAACTTAAATTCCAAACCACATTTGTTAACAATATAATTCTTCACAGCTTCATATAGTTCTGAGCTAGTTGTGTTTGTAGGTAAAGAGGCTGAAAAAAAGAATTCTTCCTTTATATCATCATCATGTTCAAACCTCACATAGACTAAAAGAATTATCATGTTAGCAATATCTCGGCATTCATCAAGTTGCAATGAAAAATACCTTGCTAACTTTATTTGTTCTATGAGTTGGTCTTCCATATCATTAGCCAGTTCCTGAATACGTCGAGCTATGGTGTCATTGGAAAGTGGTACTTGAGCTACCTTCTTTGCTGCAGATTCACCCAACATTTCCAAGCAAACTTCTTTGATGCAGTCTTTCACCAGTGTCTCGGCAATTGTGTAAGGTGTTTTAGATTTAGCAACTGGAAGTGCTACTTTATATGAAGCCCGTAAAGCACTAATATTTATATGAGAAACATTGAATACCTGTTTTGGTTGACTTTTTAACTCACTACTCTTTCTTTCAAAGAATTCTTTTGGTTGTGAACTTATTTCTTTATGTTTTGAATATAAATGTCGCTTAAGTTTTGATGGTTTCATTGCTTCATTAGCCAGTACATCTCCACAGATAATACACTGTGGTTTTAGTGTTTCACCATCAATTACAGCTACAAAACCAAACTCAATATATGAAGGGTCATATTTCCGAGTAAAACTAGTATGAACGCTTTTGGTTTTCCCTTCTTCAGAATGTCTTCTATTATTACCATTTCTTTTATTACTACTTCTGTATTCAGAAAAGGTGTGTCTTTTCTTGACAAAAAAGTCCAGTGAAGCTTGTTTCGTCCTCTGCAAATTAGGATTAAAAATAAATAATACAAATTTTACTTCTCTTAGTTAATGATGTTAAACCACAAATTAAAAACTAGACTTGATTAAAAATAAAAGATTACTTTAAAATTAAGTTATAAAAATAAATAAATGCTTACATTTGCTCAGTTTTATATATCTTTCGATTATAGCTGATAAATTAAGCATAAAATATCACACCCTGTAATGTGAATCTATTGTATTTGCAATTCCCACCACATGTGACTCACCTTGAGAATTTAATAATACCCAAATGGGTCTATTAATATATTCAGTAAGATGAGTCCATTAATCATATGCTTAGATGTTGCAACAATGCCAAATTGTTGTTACAAACGTTTCTAAATACTTCTCTCAATTTTTATACTTAACTGATTATGGAATGATAAAAAATAGTTTTCAGGCCAGCACTGGTCTACAGATCACACTTGGAGTACTGCTGGCCTAAACCATGTGTAACCTCCATATTTCAAAACATTACCCATTACCTCATAAAGCCTACTGATTTAAAATCACTTCTTCACTTGACTCTAAATAGCCTTTCTTAGCTTGCCTCCCCACTCAAGCTCATATATAGTTGAAACAAAGTGACATTAAATTCATCTGTTCCCAAATTCATACTTCTATAGAAACATACCATCATACATACTATTTTTTCACCTCAATCTTAGCTCTTTCAGTTCCCTAAGAAATGCCTGACATCAGAAAGAAGTAAAAGAGATACTGTTTATCACCCTGGAACAATAAATAAAGCAGCATTCAAAGTTATAACTTCCAACTTAAAAAAAAAAAAAAATAGAGGGGGAGGCATTAAAAGTAATTACCCTCTCTTTGGGAAAATATATCCAAGGCGGTCAAAATGTGCTTTTGTATACTTTGTTAAATAATTCTTATTCATAATGATAACATTAAGGAGTAATGAGGCCCTTCCCCTGCATTAATCTAGAGCAGATACTCAAACTCTTACCCAATTCTCTACTTTGTCTCGTGAAAGGGGTGTCTCTGATGGCTTTAGCATTTTAGAAGGTTGAACAGGCAAACTTCTTTGAATCCCCTCATGTTTCCTTTTCATTGTACTGGTTTTGTAACAGAGACTACAAGTTATCTGGTGACCACAGCTTTTAGTCTCATGTTTAGAAAGCACTCCACATACTGCATGGACATTTCCATCACATGATATACAACTATTAGCACCTGTGCATTCTTTTTCACAAACTACACAGGATAAAAATCTCAGTCTTCTCTCAGGAGAGTTTTTTTCAGCCACCTTAGGAGTAATAGAAAGATTCTCTTCAATATCACTACTCTCTGTTTCTGTCTCAATGTTTTCTTCATACTGGGTTCTGAGACTATTTTCTAACTCTTTGTCAGCTTGATCTAATTCATTTTCTGAGTGAAGGCTGGCAACAAGTTCTTCAGTTAACTCAGAGTGGGACAGACCCAGTTTAGCTTCAGAGATAAATGTACCTTCACATGGAGTTTGCTGCATGCCTCTGTGATAGGGCTGGTTTTGGGTCATCTGAATGAACCACAAAAATTCAGCCCAGTGTGAAGAGTTATTAGTTTGCATCCAAGAAAAAATCTTCTTTTTTATATCCTCATTAGTTTGTTCTGTAGAACTTTGGCTTTGGCAGGTCCGAGGCTTCCCATGGACTATTTTCAATTCTGGCCAAATATTACTGAGTTCACTGACAATCTGACTTGAAAATTCCCTTCCATTGTCAGATTGTAGGACACTAGGGGCTCCAATAATTGTAAAAATATCTAAAAGAGCATGTGCAACTTCCTTAGGCCTTTTAGATTTTAATGACCGCAAAAAACTTAATTTTGTATGAAGGTCCTGATAATGCATAATAAATTTATACTCCCCATCAGGATTCAATTGCATGTCTATAAGATCTACTTGGCATCTTGAATTAACTTCCTTAATTGGTTTTGATGTTAGAACTTTCTTGAGTTTTGAATTTTTCTGTTGGCATGGTTTACAGAGTGTCAGGTATAGCATTATAACTTCTTTTGTGATGTTCTTATATTTTGCTTGTAACTCTTTTTCCATGCGGGTACGTCCACCATGTCCAATGCTGAGATGTGTATCATGCAGAATGTCAAATAAGTCCTCACTGTGTAAGTAATACCGTATTTTATCCGTTTCTCCATTTATAGCCTCAATCAGCTTCTCATTTCCTTGCACAAGGATCACATCAAATCTGGCCAAGCGACGGTAGTCAACTGATTCCTTTTTTGCCTTAGCTTTAGCCTCTTTCACTTCCCTTATCAATTGACAGTACTTTGCTTTAGAAAATATCTTAGTATTATTACTTTTGTTTTCCAGTAATACTGCTAGGCTTCTGAAGAATTTTTCTCTCATGTCTTCTGGTTCAATTTCTGCTTCATTAGTATCTAAGTTACTGAGGTTATCATCACCCATGTTTTGAGACATCATGGAGAGCCACAAAAATGACCCTAAAATATAAAAGAAAAATCAATTAGGGATATTTGGAAATATAATTTAAAATACATACATTGCCCAAGTAACCAACAGAACTTAAGGCAGAAGTAGGAGGTATGGACACACAAAAGGGGGAAGCCATTTTGGTCAGGGAGTCCAACTTTGGTGGAATGAACAAAGGGTGAATGAAGAACTCCAGCGAGGAACAAAAATTCTGATACATTAAAAAGTAGAAAGCCAGGACATGACTTTCCAGAGCAGTATCCAAGGTTAGCCTTAAAGTAAAGCACTGTTTTACCTAAAACAGGATGCAAATTAATGTTTGTATTTATTTATTACACAAGAACTTTTTTTGGCTAGAGAAGCCTCAGCAATACAGAAATAGATTTTTTTTTTTTTAAATCTATAGACTATACCATTTCTGTTTTATTTAGTCAGGTTAGCTGCTAATATCAACATTTGGGGCTTAATTTCCAACACAATATATCCGTTCCCTTTTTGGGTTTGTGAAACTACAAACTCAATACAAATATCTTCATCATCAATTTTGATAAAGTAAGAGTAGTGGATGAGTCTGAACTAGTGAAAAATCTCTGACTTAAGCATATTGAAAAATGTTTAGAATATTCATAGTAACAAAAACCTTAGAATGCTTTAAACTTAGCTTACTAAGTCTTAAGAAAACATTTCTTAAAAATCATGGCTGGGCATGGTGGCTCACGTCTGTAATCCTAGCACTCTGGGAGGCCGAGGTGGGCATCAGGTCAGCAGTTCGAAACCAGCCTGAGCAAGAGTGAGACCCCATCTCTACCAAAAATAGAAAGAAATTAATTGGCCCACTAAAAATATATACAAAAAATTAGCCAGGCATGGTAGTCCCAGCTACTTGGGAGGCTGAGGCAGGAGGATCGCCTGAGCCCAGGAGTTTGAGGTTGCTGTGAGCTAGGCTGATTCCACGGCACTCTAGCCTGGGCGACAGAGTGAGACTCTGTCTCAAAAAAAAAAAAAAATCAGATTAGCATGTCACCTCCAGACAGTCTCATAGCTGCTTGGAAAAAACACTTTCTCTCAAGTCAACGTTGTTTGTACTACCAATTTGCATTCCAAATACTGAACTAGTAAATTTAAATCATCCCTAATATTCATAATTTCCAAAACTAGGTTAAAATTAATGATATGTTACTGTTTTGGCCTCACTTAACTCTCAATTGTTCCAATAAGACTTCCTTGATCATTAAATTTAAATCCACAGTGAGTTCTTTTCTTCTGAAAAACATAATCTATTCATAAAACAAGTTAGCACTATAGCACTTTCTTCTTTAACTGTTTCAAAAGTAAATCTAATAAGATTGTAAGTTTTTAAAGAAGCAGATATCACTTATTTTTTCTAGTATCATTCATGTTATCTAACATATTCCTATATTTAAAAGTGTGCAATACAAATTTGTTGATTAGCTTTACAAGAAAATGACAATACTCATGGTAAATGCTATCTCAAAATGTAACGGAACAATTTCTTTCCATGCTGATCCGTTTTGTGCCATGCTATGGCGTTATACATAGAAAAGGAAGGTAAACAAGGATGAATTTGGAAGAGAAAAGGAATATAGGGCAATGTAAATAAGAACCAGAAGAATATGAACCCCAGAAGTTAGTAGAATCAAAATTAATAAGTCTATAATGAGCAGAGAATAGGAAACATAGTGCTTTAAGAGGAGGAAAACATTGTATTCATTACACTTAACCCCTTTTTGGAAGACAGTTACTCCACAGTCAGGCCACCTTGTGCTTCCACCTCCACTATTCATTACAGCATTAACAGAACTTAGAACACTAATGGATGTAGACTTCAGAAATTCCATATTCTTTGGTAGAATTTCTAAATAGTATTTCAAAGTTTTACACAGCCATTATGTGACAAAAATTGGAGGCAGTGGCTATAGTAATGGGACCTATGGATAATCTGACAAGTGCTCAGTATTTACATACAAAGGTATCCCTGATTTATCCACAATTATTTATTTACTCCATTGCAAAATGTCCATTGGAAATATTGTATTCAACTAATTTTGACATTATTAACTGTTTAATTCAGCTCCTTTAATAACATTATGCTATACTGGTTGACTTTTCCTTCAGCTACATTTACTAGAAGCTGAAATGGAATGAGGTTTGATGACCTTTCAAAGACTAGACCCCTTCCTCTCCCAAGTCTCACCCTCTTTCCCAGAATTAAATTATTCTCACCATTATCTTGAAGTGAGTGTGGCTCTGGAGATTCACATTCCATTCTGTCTTCCATAGACTGGAGCTGGGTGCCTAAGGATTCTTTTGCAGAATCCAGAGGGGTCATTTCTTCCATAGGAACTTCCTGCCCATATGTGCCCTGTGGGACCTGGAGACAAATAGATACATTTGATAATCAATATAAATAATTATGGTTTGTCATAGCTAAACCTCAAAACATTTTTCCACTAACGTAGAATGTAAGAAGAAGGAAAAAAAATCAGTCTTCACTGAATTCTTTTTTTTTTTTTTTGAAACAGAATCTCACTCTGTTGCCCGAGCTAGAGTACCGTGGCGTCAGCCTAGCTCACAACAACCTCAAACTCCTGGGCTCAAGCAATCCTCCTGCTTCAGCCTCCCGAGTAGTGAGACTACAGGCATGCGCCACCATGCCTGGCTAATTTTTTCTATATATTTTTAGTTGACCAATTAATTTCTTAATATTTTTAGTAGAGACGAGGTCTCACTCTTGCTCAGGCTGGTCTTGAACTCCTGAGCTCAAATGATCCTCCTGCCTCGGCCTCCCAGAGTGCTAGGATCATAGTGCTAGGAAAATAGTGCCTGGCCTATTTTCTTTTGTTTTGATGATTTCAAATGGCATTCCAGGACTTAGATTTGCAACACCTATAAGTGTTCAGATATGATTAATACTTTAGCAAACCATTTCTTGCCATGGAAATAATTAACTGGTGTATTCATTTTCTGAAAGCAGTGGATACTGCTGGGTTTTCTTATTGAGTTAGCAAAAGTGTCTTACAATTTCCTTGCTTCTTTTACACATAAACACTGGCTTTGAATAATTTTGCTGGATCCTTTTTTTTAATTTCAGCATATTATGGGGGTACAAATGTTTAGGTTATGTGTGTTGCCTTACCTCCCTTCTCCCCCAGAGTGCTCAATTCTTAAAGATTGTGTTTCTCTCATTTAAAATGATAGGTAGTGGTCCAGAGCCAGGAGACTGGGGAGCAGAGGCCTGATGTTAGTGATTCCAAGCTAAAGCCACCCTTGAGCCTGCAGAGGGAGGTCACTGAAGGCCCAGATGATTCTTCCTGGGGAGCCTCCCCTGCAGGTGTCCCAGCTGCTCACACTGACCTTGGGAGGAGCCCTTTAAACTGAGAGAAGCTGCAGAGCTCTGGAAAACTGGAGATGTTTTCCAGAGGAAACGGTGAAGCCCTTTCTGATTTTTCTTTTTTTTTTTGTTTTTTGAGACAGAGTCATGCTCTGCACCCCAGGTAGAGGGCAGTGGCACAATCGTGGCTGACTGTAACTTTGAACTCCTTGCCTCAAGTGATTCTCCTGCCTCAGCCTCCCAAGTAGCTGGGATTACAGGTGTACCACCTCCCAGAGTGCTGGAACTGCAGGTGTGAGCCACCATGCCCAGCCCTTAGAATGATTTTATATGTAGAAATCTTAAAAGTAGACAAGCTGGGTGCAGTGGCATATGCCTATAGCTCCAGCCACTAGGGGTGGAAGGCTGAGGCAAGAGGATCACTTGAGATCAGGAGTTCAAGGCTGCAGTTAGCTATGATTGTACCTGTGAATAGCCACTGCACTCCAGACTGGGCAACATAGTAAGACTCTATCTCTTTTTTTAAAAAGATACATTTAAAATTAAATTTTTAAAAGGAGCCAGGCATGGTGGCTCACACCTGTAATCCTAGCACTCTGGGAGGCTGACACTGGAGGATCACTTGAGGGCAGGAGTTCGAGACCAGCCTGAGCAATAGCGAGACCTTGTCTCTACAAAAAATAAAATAAAAATAAAGAATAAATATCAATTTTTAAAAGGAAAGTAATCAAAAATAAAGATTCTTAAATAGTGAAATAAGCTTTATGTAAATTCATTCATTTTAAATAAATAATGCACATTAAAGTTTAAAAAAATAAAAAAACATAAGCCAGGAAAGTCTAACTTGAGAATACTCACTGCTAGCATATCCTGGTCCCCTTCAGTGCTCTTGCTCCAGCCATGCCCAAATAACTTGTCTTGATAATTTCTTGTGCATCCTGTTAGTGATTTTTTATATAAAGACACATAATTGCAAATGCACGTTTTTCTCACCCGTGCATATTCTTATAATGAATAATCAGTCTCAACATTTTTTGATATTTGCTGACAGTTCCAACCCCTTCCTCCAGGTTCCCCTAGTGTTGTACACTTAGACAAGTGGAGAAAATCTGGGGGCTCCCCTCTGGGCCATGCTGGTGATTCAAACCCCAGAAGCCCTTGTCCATGAGGGGAAAATCCTACTGCCCCACCCCAACCACAAAACCCAGTTCAAGCTCCTTTTCTTGCCCTCTTAAGCCATCTGCCACCTGCTGGAGAGGCCATCCCTGCTTTCCCCAGAGACCACAATCTTGTGAATATCCTCTCAGTGTATGAGTGCCACACCATCATCAGTTTCAACATCAGAACATTAGCTCTGCAGGTGACCATAGCAGTTGGCATTGTGAGCACGGTGTCCAGACTTTCACCACCCTGTGGGTCTGTCTGCTCTTGCACTGAGTTGGTAACCATCTAGGGTCTGATGGCAGGAATGTACTCTGGGCTGCTGCTCTCTGGGGAGCTGTGCCTTCAGTGTGCTGCTTTTCGTTGCATCGTTGAGACCTACCAATGCTAGGTTCAAGATTCCATAATTCTCTGGCATTTGGGAGCAAGAGTATGGGACTGGGGCTCTCCTTAAAGTAGGACTCTTGGGTGATTGTCTAGATTGTCGAAGAGTTGTTCCTTTATGGTAAAAGAACTCTGGGAATCTCTTACCTCATAGGTACCAAAATATAAATCAAGGGTAACACATGTCTCTAACATTTTTTGTCACACATCTTACTAACAATATAAAACATCCTTGGAAATATCATCAAAATTTAAAAATAGGCATTGGGAAGTCCTTAGGGTCTCCTAATGTTCACCTCTCTGGCTCCTCTCTGTCTCATCCTATGGACGAATACTGTCCTGATTCTTTGGTGATTCTTCATACCTTAACCATCTGTTCTTTTTTACAAGTAGTGTTTTGCCTCCTTTGAACTTTTAATACATGAGTATTAATGAAATTACATTTAAAAGGTTTTTTGGGTGATTCTTTGCCTTAGTATGTTTTCCACATGCTAGTGTCTGAGGCTGCAGGCCATCTGTTCACTCATCAGTTAACATGGTTCTGGTATTTACGATTTTTTTTCCTCAGGGTCTCGCTCTATCACCCAGGCTAGAGTGCAGTGGCGCCATCATAGCTTACTGGAACCCCACACTCCTGGGCTCAAGCAATCCTCCTGGCTTGGTCTCTCAAAGTGCTAGGATTGCAGGCATGAGCTACCCTTCCCAACCATATGTTAAGGATTTTGCATGTTTATTTTTTGCTTTGAGAAAATACTGCCTTCATCACTTTTGTTTCAGTCTCCAAGTGAAGATGCACAATAAATTATCTGGAAACTGGATAAAGATTGCTGGCTCTTGGTCTAGTTTAAATTTACAGAAAAAGCACTGGAGCGTGTCAGTGGACCCTTCCCCCATTTGTACATAACTATTCTCTATAGTCATCAACCCTAAGGTTATCTAAGTGACTAGTTTTTGTCTTTCTAATCAGTATGAAATGGAATCTATTTGCCTTTTTGCTTATTTCCTAATTAGCAAAGAGATGGACCTTTTTTCATGTATGATGCGCTTAGTGCATGGGAATGAGAAAAGCTTAGGACACAGCCTCCAGGGTGGTGTTTGGGAATCATTTCCTCCTGAAATTGGAAAAAGGAGATCTTATGTTCTTTTAGAGGAAAGCTCTCCTGAACCCTTTAATTAAACTTTATAATCATGGGCAAATTAACCATCAGTCATTGTGGACATCAGGGAAGTCCCTTGCAAATTTATACTCTTAACCTGTTTCTCAAGGGCAGCAAGGCCCGGATTATACCGTATGGGTCTACCAGAAAGTGCTCTTCTGACATCTGTGTCAGTGTGTATGTTTGCTAAAAATTGGTTGGAAGCTGCTGAGGCTCATGGGTCACACGGATTTTGTGAAGGTCCTAGATGTCAGGTCTTCTTCCTTGTGCCTGAGCTCTATCTTCCCAGTAATTTTCTGGTCTCTTGAAGTAAAAGGAAAAACTGAGCGTTTGAGAAATATTACATAAACAAGTTGAAATTAATGCTTTTCTAAAAGAGTATTTTTACTTGGCCAGCTGAATCTGGATATTTCTAAAAGACTCAAGTACTGCAGGACAATATGGTGAAATAAACCTTGTTACACGTTGGATTTGCACAGGCCTCCTGGCCTCTTATGTATAATGAAGGAAACAGAAGGAAAAGCTTACAGGTTTTCAATGTGTAGTTATTCATTAAAACCTTATCCCAGTTGGATTCTGTACCTCATGGAATGCTGAGAGATCTGGATAAGAAGAAATGCGATAAAAGAGTTTCTCATAATCAATTGATGATCTTAAAATTTGTTTCATTTGTATAGGATTTCTCTTATTTCTCCAAGTTGAACTGGACACACTATTAATGAGCAATAAGACTTGCAGTGACCAGAGGAAAAATATAGATCAAAATCTACATATTCAAGGTTCTGTTAAGCTTATAAGGAAGTGATTGTGGACAAAGACTTAAAATTCTGAAAACCAGGTTGAGTGTTTGGAGACCACAGAATCATACATGAACTTATAAATTGAATGTGTATCTCTAGTGCTGTCAGTCTCACCTATTGTCCTGTACATGTGGGATGTTTTAGGACTCAGTAGCCTTTGAGGATGTGTCTGTGAACTTCACCCAGGAAGAGTGGGCTTTGCTGGATCCTTCACAGAAGAAACTCTACAAAGATGTGATGTGGGAAACATTCAAGAACCTGGCTTCTATAGGTAAGGATGATGTCATTTCTTCACTTAGTCAATTAGGGAAGAAGTGTTTACTGTTTATCATCACTATTCTAAGATTTGGAATATGAAAAGGGAATACTTTGGTAAATGAACCAGACATGGTCACAGCTCATAATGGGCCTAGAATCTAATAATTTCTCTGTAATTTTTCATAATTTATAACGATTATTCTGGATCTACATTTTAGGGAAAAAATGGGAAGACCAGAACACTGAAGATGAGTACAAAAATCAGGAGAGAAATCTAAGGTGAGTTGCACTCATAAGAGATAGCAGTATCCCTTGAAACAATCTTAGTTTGTTGTGAAATTTTTAAAACAAGCAAACAAAACAAATAAGCCCAGCTTCACATGTATTTATTCTCAGAAAATTTTTACCAAAAATTTTTTTTGGGTTTTTTTTTTTGACACAGAGTCTCACTCTGTTGCCCAGGCTAGAGTCCTGTGGCATCAGCCCAGTTCACAGCAACCTCAAACTCCTGGGCTCAAGTGATCCTTCTGCCTCAGCCTCCCGAGTAGCTGGGACCACAGGCATGTGCCACCATGCCCGGCTAACTTTTTCTATATATTTTTAGTTGGCCAATTAATTTCTTTCTATTTTTAATAGAGACGGGGTCTCGCTCTTGCTCAGGCTGGTTTCTAACTTCTGACCTTGAGCGATCCTCCCGCCTCGGCCTCCCAGAGTGCTAGGATTACAGGCGTGAGCCACGGCACCCCACCTTCACAAGACTTTTATAGGGATAGTTGGGGAGGCAGGTTTCTTAATCTCTCTTTTAATCACAAGAGATGGAAGTGAGCTAAAATTTAGGACAAACAGCAAACCAGAGAATACAGTCCAGAGACTCCTGAGTTCCTGGTTCCCGTCCTTGAACACAGACTTTTTGGCTACACATCACCACAGAGTATTTCCACAATGGAGAGAAAAGCTCACTGTTGAATTTCTGTGAATGCCTCATCATAATGTCAGAAACTATTCTGGGAGCCTTATGTTTCTTTTATGGCAACAAGATGGAGAGATGGAAGCTCTCCCTAGCAGCGCTGTTAACACCGGCCGCCAGCACGGCTGAATTTCCAGCCTCTTCTCATGAACAACCGAATTTCCTTTGGGGGAGCCGACTGCCCCCTACTGCCACGGCCCCGTCCCAGGCACAGCCTTATGCAGGGTAATCTCTTTAGAGGATCCATCTTTCTATTACTAATACGGGGGACAGGGAAGGCCCCAGGAGGTCAGGTCACACTGCTCATGACAGACAGTAGCTTAGGCTAAGGGCAAGGCTGGTTGTGATGGCTGTAGAAGTTTCTAGAATGATGGTGAAAAGGGCTTCGGAGAGTCCATGGGTGAGAGAGGAACTCCGGCAGGACCTCGGGAGGACTTTAACCACTGCAGGCATTCAACAGTCCTGAGCCAAGCGGTGGGATGAGACTGGGGCCCCTCACGTGCCTCACAGCTCTGGGCTCCACAAGTGTAGCTCTGACATGTGTCCCCACCACGGAGATGCACACACCCCACCACTCCATTCAACTCTCAAGAACATTTGCTCAGTAAATCTTTACTGGGTGGGCACCTACTATGTGCCAGGTACCACGCTGGGTTCTGGGAATACACACTAGAATATGACACATAGTCTTTGCCATCACAAGCCCGCAGTTGAGCAGATGCTACAGGCAGTTTGGTGCACACCAAGGGCATGCAAAGTGTCGTGCGAGCTACCACGGCATGAGCTGGCGCAAAGTGCATGAAACGTGGTGCATGTTGTAGTCTAAAGGAATTAAAAATAGAGTTGGGTGGAAACACGGGGAGAGGCACTGGTGCATGAGTAAGTAGGGGAATCTCAGGTTGGGTGGTGGAACTGTCTTGAGTTCAGAAATGTTTTCTGCTCTTTTGTGGCTGGATTCTGGGCAATGACTTGGTTACATTTCTCATGTGAGGGTAAATTAAGAAAGGAGAAGGAAGGGAACTTGTCCTTCTCAGGGGCTCATGGGTGTCTATTGTCTATTGTTTCAAAGAAGATATCGCAGCCTGGAATATTATGGATAAAATAAAAGCGAATTTAGAACAGGGTCACAGTCAGCACTGGGCTTGGCCATCACAACATTTAAGAAGACAGACGACGTCTTCATAAATGGTCGCGTACTCAATTTGTCAGCCTATAAAGAATCCCAGTTCTCCTCCTGTAAAGCTGCCTTTGTGGTGTTTGGCCACCACGAGAAACACTAGATTCTGCTGAAAGTTCTCGTCCTTTCTCTACAGTTCCTTGCATTTGGATGGAGTCTTCCTACTGACGTGCTCTGTCGTCTCATCTGCCAAGATCCTTCTGAGACCAAAAGGAAGTCGGGCTTTATTGTATTACTTCTCAGAAAGGAGTGTGAGTTTTGGAGAGTAACTGTATCCAGTCTCCCTACGTTGGGGTGTAAAACGCAGAGGCCCAGCTCCCCCCAGCCTGCAATCTTCCTGCCAGGTCCTCCCCATCCCCAACTCCCACCAAAAACAATCTTCAGTAAGATCAAAAAGAAAAAAAAATGAGAAGTTTTTGTTAGTTTGTTTTTTTTCTTTTAGGGCCATCTTGGCAACCTTTGCCAAAGGAGCTCGCTTACCTTCACTGCGTAATAGTGAACCCCGTAGGTCGGGAGGGACTCCACGATGCTCATGTAGCTGGGAAGACAACACACACACAAATGGGGCGGTTATTCGGCAGAACTACCTATTTTTGTGTATGTGTGTGATAAAGTTCTCAGAGTGATTGTTTACTTGGAAATAAAATGAAACATACACCCTCCCCACTGCCTGGGAGAGAGGCTCCGTTTCCGAGGGGAATGCAGCAATGCTGACCTATGATGTACTAAGACACACACACACGGTCTCCACAAGTGCCGGGAAGGGCCACTTACTTCACGATTGCTTGACCTCTGGTCTGGCCGTTCAGTTTCTTATAGTGCTCAATTACTCTGTCTTCACTGGAATGAGAAAAAAAGAATTCTGTTACGACAGTCCCAAGGTCAATGGCCGAGATTCCTGCTAGTGAGACACTTCTGAGCCTGAGCAACTTCAGGAGAAGCTCTGATCTTTCTGAGAACACAGAGGATGTGACCGTTCCTTTAGCCACGGCCACCGCTGTCTGCCTGGGGCCCACCTTAACAATTTGTACCCATTCATGACATCCCAAAGGGACAAATTTGAGCTTTTCCGACATTAAACATCTTGGAAAAGAGACCAGACAGACATCGATCCCAGTGAAAGAGATCAATAGGTCTCTTCTCTCACTTTCAATTTTGACGTGGTGAATAAGGTTAAGAGTCTAAGCACAGTTTAACTGCGTCCTCCACTTAGGATCTTGCAAGGCATCACGGTGTCGGCAAGGCTGCGTTCACACGTGGAGACCTGAATGGAGAAGAACCCGCTTCCAAGCTCACTCAGACTTCCGGGGAGTTCAAGGCAGAGCAAGACGGCCAAACAGAAACCTCCAGCGACCGTCCTTCGGCACAAACACCAACTTCAACACCTATTCCCCCATCCACATAGGCAAACCCAAAATCAGGAGAACCAAAAATCAGGTGAGCAATCATACACCTGGTTTTAACACTGTATCAAGGAAAGAGGCCCCATCTGTTGTTCGCAAGAGATGCGCTTCACCTGTAGAGAAACACCCAGGAGTCCCACCGACCCCAGTCGACCCCAGGGGTCTTACCAGTAGGCCAGGGAAGGGTGCTCCTTCAGGGCTTGGGTAGGAAGGGCTGGAAGCTTCTTCAGGTCACTCCTCACTACTTCATTACTGCAAGAGAGAAATGCCCAGAAACGCACTCACCCTCTGAGAAAATAGCCACACTGTCTGATCCAACCTGGCCCGGTGACATGTCCCAGAGACCCCACATCTGTTCCCTCTCAATGAAGAGTGGTGGGAGGGAGGGGGTGTTCTCTTTTTATTTCTTTAATTACTATAGATGAAAAGGAAAGCACAACACCCAGAGCCCCGCAGCTGCTTCTCGCAGGGCAGAAAGCGGGGCAGGGCGCCCACAGACGACCCCAGTGCCTTTCCAAACGCTGCTCTCAAACAGTGGTGCCAACTGAGCGCCCCTGTGCTGCACTGAGCAGAAATCCGGGGAGGGGAGGGGCCCCCAGGGCGCCCCAGAGGGAGGACCCTAGAAGCAGCTCCCCAGGGCCCTGCTGTGAGGCTCGCAGGGTCCAGAGACGGGCAACGTCACTGCCTTCTCCCGCAGAGCCACTCGCCCTGCTACTATACAACACCGGTTTGCTTTGCTTAGCTTGGTCACATGCTGGAAACTCTTCTGAAACATGGTAAATTGCGTTTAGGTTGAGTCTCCCTCATCTGAAATGTGTGGAAGCAGAAGTATTTTGGATTTTGTTTTTTTTTGATTTTGGAATATCTGCATTATATACGTACCGGTTGAGCATCCCAAATTCTGAAAATCTGAAAAAATCTGAAAATCTAAAACCCGAGATGCTCCAGTGAGCACTCCCTCCGAGCGGCACGTCATGTCGACACTCAAAAGGTTTAAGATTTTGTTTCGATTTTCAGAGTAGGGAGGCTCAAAAGGCCTAAAACTACTTAGAAACTGTGAAATGTACTATCCTCTACAGGTTGAGTATCCTATATCCCAAAATCCAAAAATCTGATTTTCAGATGATTTTTTCAGATTTTCAGATTTGGGGATGCTCAACGGGTAATGATATAATGCAAATATTACAAAATCTAAAAAAAACAAAAAACATACAAAATCTGAATGAAACACTTCTGCTCCCAAGCCTTTGGGATGAGGGAGACTCAACCTATACCATCTGGTCTTGGGATCAGAAATTCTTTTTCCCATAGCCTTCCATGTGCTCAGGTTTGAAAGATGCTTTATACACCCCCACCCACCCCAGTTTAACCAGCCTCCTTCAGACACTTGACCTCTAAATACTCAGCAGGTCCCCATCCCCTCCGGGCCAGGCCATCTGTGGTGCTGGCACTTACTACCTCCAGAGCCACGAGTGGCATCCACTTTGGGATGGTCATCGCATTAAAAGAGCATCTCCCTGGTCCAGCAAAGAGCCTCAGCGCCTCAGCTGGGGTTGCAAAGGCTCGTGTCGTGGAGCCAAACCTTGCCTTCCATCGCAGCTCTGACCTGGGCCATGCTAGCACCTTCTGTGTTGCTCATACAAAGCAAGGCAAATATTGGCCACCACGACACTGAGAAGTACCCTCCAAAAAAAAAAAAAAACAGTGAGCTAGGACCTCAAGAAATAAACATGAAGGAAGGAAGGAATACTGCGGTCACAGTTGGGGCATTCCTGAGGCGTCTGGATGGAGGACACCCCAACATTCATCCTGATAACCAGAGGACATATCATTCCATGTGTCCTGGTGGGAAATATTGCCAATGACAATGAGATCAGCAGCTCCGCCACTGGAAACCGGTGCCCACTGGGCAAAACCATACCAACACTTTAAGTTCATTTGAATGGTGACAAAGAAACACAGGGAGATGCAGTGACATTGCAGCTTCTCCCACAAAGGGCATCTTTCAAGTGCACAAGGAAGCGATGACAGTGGTGTTTGTGACTCCTGGCTGCAAATGAGCAACGAGAGAGAAAAGCTCAACGAGTAATCGTTTGAATCAGCACACCCAAGTACTCACACTGTTAAGATCTAAGTGGTAAGGCAAGGATTTACCAATTAATAACCAATAAGCTAAAGGTATTTATGAGCCCCTGCTAGCATATGGAAAGTATTGTAGGGCATACCATAAAATGATGGGACAGTCCTTACCCAAAAGGTGCTCACGATTTAGTGGGGGAGGCGGGAGGTGTGCCGGCAAAGCTAACTGACCACAAGGGCAGTGTTTGCTTGTGTCAATTCAAATAACAAATTTGAAACTTTAGAGGAAATAAAGTCCCCTTAGGGCTCTGAGGTAAGACCAGGCTTTGTGGGATGCCTGCATTGAAAGAAAGGGTAGGAATAGCATCTTTCTCCCAACTGGGACACAGAAAGTCATGGCGGCCACGTCATTGGAACTGAAGAAACTGACTAGAGTGGGTGGCATGTCACGGGCCAAAAGACCTCCAACGCCAGGCTAAGAAGTTCAAGTTGATCCAGTCGGCATTGGGACGGCCACTGCAGGTCTTCAAACAGGTACGGTCCTGGTACTTAGAAAAACCCCATTCCTAAGTTTGTTTCAGAATTTTTACTCGAACCTATGAAAGCATAGTTTAAGCAAATATTCAGTTCGCCAATCACGTGAGAGCCCACAATGATGAATCTCTCACTCTTCTCTCCCTATTTAACGGCAAGTTCCCTGAGCAAAGGGATTGACTTAGTGGTTCATCAGTGCCTAGAGCGCTGCCTTCAGTTCGAAAGGCACTTTCATCAGATAAACATACTGGATGAAACCATGAGAAAGGTTCGTCAGTAGCTCCTTTGTTGAGCTGAAACCTGAGTTTGGGTTTGCTCACACCCATCCCGTCTAAAGTATATTTGGGGAAGGAAGGAAGGAAGGGAAAAAGGGATCATTTTACCCACCCAACGCGTTTGTTGGCAAACAAGTTTTCCTGGTGACAGCCACAGGTTTGGTTTCCTTGCTGCAGCTTGCAGCGGGTTCTCTGGCCGTCCCCCAGGGCAAGGTTACACAGAAAAATATAACAAGAAGTCACCAAGGCGTGAAGCCCATCCAAATCCATTATATTCTGGAAGCCATCCATGGCTCTTAATGCTTCCCGGAGGACAAATCCGTAGCAATGTTCTATTTGCCTTGCCGCTGTTTATAAACATCTACAGTAACTTAGAGGTGTCCAGCTCTGTCAATCCGGCCAAATGCCGTGGCTGGAAATCAGAAAGCTGCCCTGATGGAAAACTTGGTCACTCTGTCTCCAGAGACTTGTGAGGCTATGGCCAAACAAGTGTTCTAGAAGTTCCCAGTTTCCTACCTCGATGCCTTCCACTCTGATGTTTTTCCCAGAGTTCACTGCAAGTGATAATAAATACCAACTTTTAAAACAGTTCATTGTGGTTGTATTCCATTTTTAGAAAAAAGTAAAAAGGTTGTTTAGAGAGCCCATTGCTAAACTGAAAATAAAATTCAAGTCTTACTGACTTTAATATTAATCAGATTTTATCCAAAACTTTTAGGTACTTATTAATGTTGCCAGCAGAAAAGTAGTACGTAGGATGCTGTGTTGGTCCTTGATTTAGGTTGTTTGTTTTGTTTTGTTTTGTTTTTGAGATGATGTGCCTGTCTTCAACAACCTATACTGCTCATAAAACATGGGAAGTTAGAATGATCTGCTGGGGAAAACCAAAGATTTCTAGCAATACATCAGAGAATTTGCCACAGTGAACAACGAATTTAACCAAGATACCATAAAGTAAAGAAAGCAGAAATGATTTTTGCAAGAGAAGAATTAGCAAAATCCACAATGTGTTTGTTTTTTCCTTTAAAATACTAGGAAACAACTTTTTGAAGAAATTCCCCTTGGGTCAAATGAAATGTCTGTAATTTGTGGGAGAAACCTGGGGGCAAAGAGAATATGCTGAGTGTGGAAGAATTCTTCCTGAAACAGCTGTTTTGATATGCACTGATATAAAAGTAATACGGTGCTAAACCCAGAAAGTAATCCGAGCGTAACAGAAACGATAACGCAACACTCAGAAACAGTAATATCACGCCAGCGTTGGACTAACTCCTCCATATTTCATGAGAGGATTATCAAAGGTGAAGTTCTCCAGGAAGAGGTATTTCATAAGTGAAAAAGAGTAGGACAGGTCCTCAATCCCTTATTTGCAATCCCCAAATCAACAAAGCTCGAGGAAACAAATTTTTCTTAACCCACTTGGCAGCAAACTTAACCTTTTTGCGTAAGGCAGTGTTTGACCTTTCATCTCTCCCACTCGGTGTGAACATCCAAGTTTTGGTGCAAGAGCGTTGATGGGTTTGATTTGGGGCTGCCCCAGACCCTGCCCAGGGGGTGGTGCACGCACTCAACTACCCGTCTAAAATCTGATCACTTCTGAATTTGGAAAGATTGGGACCCTAAAGTTTCAGACATGCATGGTGGATCTGTGTTCCTGTATTAGGTCAAACACTAAACCTAGAAAACTCTGAGACAGATTCACAAGGGAAGTTATAGATTTTTAACTATGAATACAACTATCTATAATCATCTATTGATCTTTAAAATTCATGCAGGAGATAATCTTCATTCACTTCTCTTCCCTTCCTTCCTCTCTCCCTCCCTCTTTCCTCCTCCTTTCTTTGTGAACCAAGGTTAACTTGGGGTTACCTGCCTCTCTTCTCCCTATCGCTTTTTCCCCAGGTGTGCAGGGGGTGCTCAGCAAAGCTGATGGCTTGGGCAATGTCGTCGGGTCTTGCACCACTGGACTGGGCCCATCTGTCTGAGAAGCTTCTCCTGCCACTGCATTTGAGCATTTGCAGACAACAGGAAGCACCTGGGGAACCTTGGAAATTTTTTTTTTCCAGCATGGGATTCTGAGCGTGTGTCATAGATAAATACATCACACAAATTTACCAACTGTTCAGAGGGGCAAAATTACAAACATGTTTATGAGTTACGTGCCTTTATTTATTAAGCTAATTGTTAAATTAGATAAGTAAAGATGTCTTCCCTGATTACTGATTAGTGAGTCTAATTTCCTGGGGTGAAAGGCAAGTTTTGTGAATTTCTAACTTAGTTGTAAATACATAAAATTAAAAACCAGTTGAAAAAAATTGTTTCCTAAGTCTACAATTTCAGGCCAATAATTTTACTCAAACAGCTGAAGAAAAAAACAATTGAGTAATTTTCTGTGTTTCTAAATATCACCCTTTAGACTGGAAATCTTAACTTTGAAAAACTGACATAGTACCATAGCCATGAAGCTTTGTGCTATTCACAGGTTTAATTCAAAATATAGTATTTCAATATGATAAATAAATACTTAACAAAAGAGGTAAGCTGTCATAACGCAAAATTTCCTCCTTCCTTTCGATTTAGGCAATTCCCATAGGATTTGAAGAATATAATCTTGCAAAAACACCCTCTCTGAATACTTCTTTATGCTTTAAAAACGTGAATTACACACTCGAAAGCTCAGTGAAATGGACTTTTGTGCCCCAAACAAAGCTTTCTGTAAGAATTTATAACTTTTCCACTTGAACATTTCGCTTCAAATTTTCACAGATTCTGCTCCTTTCAAAAGCTCTCCCTGGCATGAAAGATTCCAGCTGCTCCTGAATTACTCATGGTCCTGAAAGTCATTTTTAAATCATGGGAAAACTCCGTATGTTCTTCTTTCTTTCTTTTTTCTTTATAAAGTAATGTATGAGAATTATATGAATTTCGATTCTTCCCACAAAAATTTTCTTTGAGCTGATAGGCGTGTTTCAAAGTCAGATGATTTTTTTCTCCTAGGACATTTCTAATAGGGCAATTTGCAAGTTTAGATATTAAAGATCCTATTGTTACACAAGCTATATTCCAAATGTTAACCATTTCAAACATCATGGTCTGAGTATTTTTTTCACTCATTATCTGACAGTCTCAGCAAATCTATTTCTCTTACCACATGATCCGTGCCAGCTGTTTCAAGTGGCCAATTAAGAAAACCATAGGAAAACACACTCCAATGATCTAATGATGATTTAAAACCAAGCTTGCTCAGAATTGTAGTAGTAAAAACCACTTACGTAAGTGCAAAGTAATGACAGTAGTAGTCTAGGATTTGTGATTTACAGATTGCTGCTTTGGATTAATTAACTCTCAATGCTGTAGCTGGCAAGAAAATAACTTGGTCATCTTTTTAAAGATAGCAATCGATACAAATGTTTGTATTACTAAAAAAAAAAAAAAAAAAAAAAAGACTTTCAGGAGAAAATGAGCTCTATGTGTTCTTTTCTGTTGATCATCAAAGTTCTTCCTCTGACCTGTGACTGCCTAAAAGGCATCCTTTGGCTTGACCAAAAATACAAACCTGGAATTTTCAAAGACCAGTGAGCCAAGTTAAGTGTATATCAGCTCACAAATGGATCTTTAAAAAGGCAGAATGGATTTCAAACAAAAGACAAATCAAGAGGGCACTTTTAGAAATTGTCATAAAAATTTCTTTTTCTCCAGACTAGTGACCACAGAGTCCCGTGATTTATAGAAGATAAAATATTAAAAGGTCTTTGCGTTTTTCGCCTCTAACTGCTCTCCCAGGGACCCAAGAACATGCAATCTGTAGAAGTTAAGGGGGATTTTTTCAGCACAAATAAATCCTGCAACTCCTCTTCTGAAAGGGAGATGAAAATCAATTTCCCTTGTTAAGGAAGGTCTGCTGTTTGTTTGCATTGATTGAATAACGCATTGCTCTGTTCCTAAAAGCAAGATTTTTTTTTTTTTTTAAAGAAACAGAATACTTCAGGGACACGCTAAGATTTCTCACCGACCACTGAACTCTGATAAGCTGACACTCTCTCACTTGGACCAGCATTTAATTTTGTACAGATGTCATATAAACTGACCTCCAGGTATTCGATCAAAACCTCACTTCTTTTCCTTTGCTCGCTGTGTTTATTTGGAAGGGGGAGGCTGACTCTGCCAGGTAGGCAAGATGTGGCCCGTGGATCTTTACACAGAATTTCCTCAATATCAGTCTTTTTCAGGTGCTGTTTGCTTACTGGTCCTCATAAATGTCATGCTGGAGGAATCCTGTTCTAGTGATTAACCTCAGGACATCCGGTCCTCTGTAACCAAGATATCTCCACGTCCCCACAGCTAGCCCAGAGGACCAGAGCTTTGCTGATCTGGTTTCAATAAATCTTGTTAACCAAAAATTCTATAGCACAGATGTTTTTTACTTGTCCTTGTTAATGTACGGATGATTCTTTCTTTCAAAGGTAGTGTGATTTTTGGCATTTATGATTTGTGTTCAGCGTTAAGCATTTCTAAATCGCTTCAATTTTGCAAAATGTTAGTATTTAAAAAGAAATTTGTGGCGAGCCTTCAGAAAGATCTGAAGGGCTATCCGGAGGTGAAAAGTGAGATGATTCTTAAAATCAGGGTAAGGAAATTGGCCAGCACGGTTTTCAGTTAGAAAGAAAAAAAACAAAGCCAGGTGTTGTGTTCTTGTTCACAACACCTTGCTTAGTACAATGTAATGATAAGTCTTCTGTTAAATTAAATTAGAATATAACTAGAAAATCTGGATGTCAGGTCAGTTGAGTAAATGAGGTATTCTCTGCACTGATCTTTTTAAGGAAGAGAATTTTTTTTTTATAATAACCCAAGGGATTTTTTTTTAAAAGTTTTAAAATAGAACACATCGGTGCTCAGTACTCAAACCAGTACAGTGCTTGTGATGACTAAAATACGTATAAATCATAGATAATGTCTGTTAGTTGACTAATGTTCAACAGTGATTATCCAGTGAGAACTTTTTGTTTTTGAACCGCACTGGCGCCTAATATTTGTCCTGATAACTGCCTTGGTTAACAGCTCTGAGGCTATTCAATTCACTGTTTTTAAACAGAAATGCCACATCTACTGATTTATTGATTATTGATAGACACGAGGTGTTTTGTTTTTTTTTTTAACAAGTATATACACCAGGAAATGAAATAGAATTACTTACATGGTGTGCTAAGGAAAATAATAAAAGTGAAAGAAATACAGTACTTTTAGATAAGACTGTTTCCTGAATCTTTAAAGGGTATTATGCAAATTTGCCCACCACATGTTAGAGTATGAACATTTAGGGCCTGTATCTCTCCCTACTGTAGACAATCCTACTTACCTGCCTATCCCTCAGTCATGTTCTCTAGCAATGCTAACTAAACCCAACTTGTTGTCAAGTTCAAAAAGACAAGGAAGCGAGCAGTTCTATCGACCGGAAAGAAAAGAGAGTCACATAAGAATAAGCCTTCAGAGGGATCTGCTGAGCAGAAAGAAAGCCCAAAAGAAGAAACAGAAGAGTCTGGAAGTTTCACAAGAGTAGTTACGATTTTGGTTCGTCTTCATGTAAGTTCTCTTTCTACTACAGCGGATCAGCACTTTTGACTTCTCTCTTTTGTAAAAATAACCTCTGTTCTCTTGTACTTCAAAGCAGTCGCTCCCATAATTTGGAGATTTTTAATACTCATTCCACATAAATGCAATTTGTATAGATAGTCATTGAAATGTAAATATCAGATGATAGTCTTGGGGGGAAATAGCCTTTTGGGAAGTCACAGATTCAGAACGTCCCCGGCTACGAAAGAGTTACTTGCCTTTTGTGTGTGACTGTTGATTTAAAAGGTTATTTGATCCTAGATTCTAGACTAGCTTACAGTTCAGCCCTGGACCTTGTGTTATATATATAGAAGCCTTATTCAGCGTTCTGCGTGTTCTAAGCTGACGTGTTATTAATGTTGTTTAAGAAAACGTATTACATTTACAGGAAGCGTTTACGAGTCAAAGCCACCCAGTTAAACTCAACTAAGGTTGTCTAGTCATGCATTAATTACTAATATAACAAAATAACCTTATATAATAATGTATAAATTTATTTATATACATTTGTATGTATTTATTTACATAAATTATATAAACTGTGAGAATGGGATGTCTCAGATGCCTGATGTTCAGCCACCAAACCAAATGTGGTCAACTTTAGTGTTCTGGGATCTTCCCAGAAGTAGACGGCAAGGAATTTAGAATGGCTTCTCTTGTTCCAAAACTCTAGCGTAGGCTCAAGCATACTGTTTTCTCTGGACCCATGGAGAGGGCTTTACTAACCACGGGCCTGCTACAGAAAACGGACGTTTATCAGAGACTCCCATGTAATAGACTAGGTCCGCCTGC
Organism: Lepilemur septentrionalis; assembly: GCA_963573855.1. Lineage (NCBI taxonomy): Eukaryota > Metazoa > Chordata > Mammalia > Primates > Lepilemuridae > Lepilemur > Lepilemur septentrionalis. The sequence continues at coordinate 23,575 of CAUYMX010014132.1, read as the reverse complement.
CATGGTGTGGGATTTATGCTATGAGATAAACTGACCTTTTGGATAAAAGGTGTCTGACCTCCCCTTCCCCTGACAGTGATTTCTCTGCCCTGACAGCTGCCCTTACAAACAAACTGCTAGGTAGCACTTTGACAAATGACTCTCGGCCAGGATCCTTTGTTTCTCTGAATTCAGCCAACAAGCTGGCATTCCAGAAGCTCTTTAGGGGGCCGTGAATTACTGAGAGGCCAGGCCTGAGCTTCCTCCTCCCCCTGTGGCCACACGTTCCCATGGTCTGTGGGGCCAGATGACACCGTTCCCAGTTCACATTCCACCCTGGCAGGGCACTCTCAAAATAAATAATATTTACAGCAGAGTTCAGAGCTGGGGAAGGAACAGGGAAGAAAAATGTATCTTCGGAGTAAGTAGAAGAGACACTGGAATCCGTTGGATTTGTGGTTTTGAAACCACTTTTTTTTCCCATGGGACTCCAGAAATCTTTCTAAGCAGATAGGGACCTGCACTTACCAAATCCCAAATTCCAACGCCAAATGAAGGTCACAGAAAAGTGACAAAGAAAAAAAATATAACAGAGTATTGTTTCTATAACCTGAAAACATTCTCATCCAACAAATTCGGTCAATGGTTACTGGCCACCTAGAAAGTTCAAGGTCTTCACAGTCAATGTCTATTTAAAAATTTGATGACCTTTTCTTTATGCCAAGAACTTGGGAAACCCAAATAAAGGGGGCCTGGGGGTCTCCTTATGCAAATACTCAAACAGAGCTGGAGAGACCACATTCAGATTGGCGTCGGCAAACTACAACCCACTGGACCAATCCGGTTCTCTGCTCGTTTTTATACGGCCTGTGAACTAAGAAAGGCTTTTACATTTCTCAATGGTTGGGGGAAAAATATCAAAAGGAGAATAATATTTTGTGATACATGAAAATTTATATGACATTCGAATTTCCACGTCCGTAAGTATTATTGGAACACGATCACACTCATCCATTTACCTCCCAGCTGGGACTGCCTCTGCACTTACAAAGGGACAGGTGAGTCACTGCAGCCGAGACTGGATGGCCTGTGAAACCCAGGATATTGACCGTCTGGCCCTTTACGAAAAAGTCTGCAGCCCTTGTGTCAGACAAGTGTGGGAGCCCCCAGTGGAAGCAGCCGACGCTGCATCTGTAAACCAAACCCCTCAAAGCACAGGACAGCACACAAGTTTTCAGATGGAGCAGAGGTACAATTTGTGTCTGCCTTTAATACCATTTGCTAATTTCCTATTGATGGGCCAGAACTCCAGGCCTTGACACTTGGCTTTCCTGGACATGTGATTTGCTCTTTTTGCCTCTGGACTTTGATTTTAAAGAAGGGGCTGTCCCGGACATTTTTTTCAGAGGCGTTTGATCAAACAGAAGCCTGGACTATCCCCTGCCTTGGAGTAGACAGTCCTCCGGTGGATGGCTACTGCCTGTGCTCTGTGCGGGTTACAACGATCAGCGGAGATTTTGAGGCGATTCAGCTATATTGGTCAACACACGGCGCTTAATGAAGTGAATGACGAGATTCAAGTTTGCAATTTTAAAGGGTGATTTAAGCCATTCCCAGGTTCCCAATAGTTAAGTCTGTTTATGTCTTCCCAACGCAATATCCTCAGAAGGGAAGTACAGGTGGGATATTTATGTTGTAACACTTTCAGGAAAGGGATCTCCCATCAAGACCAGTATTCTGTCCCTTGAGTGGCAGGGATTAAATTGAGAGGAAGAGACGGTGTCCCCGTACTTGCTAGGACCATCAGGTTATCTGCAACCATAATTCACCTGCAGATGTGATTCCCGGATCCCTGAGACACATGAGCAACCTGTGAACAAACCTCAGGACAGCGGCCACGTGCGACACTGGGCTCTGATCTCAGCTTTTTAGTAACCTCTGAGCTTTTCACGTGGTATACAGTATCCTCCGTGCTATTACTATGTCTTCTCTGCCTGATCCATCTGCTTCAATTGACAAGTTGAGAGTTGGAGCTCACCCTTAATATGTAATATTAATAGAGTATCCTTCTACAAGGGACAGGCAGAATAGTTTCTTTTAATAGAGAAGCAGGGGATTATATTTTTAAGCAAAAACAAAAAACAAACTTTTGGAAACTCACCTAGAAAAATCTCCCTTTGCCTCCTGTAGAAGAAAAAAATTCAACATCAGTGAAACACACTAAGCCAGACCTTAAAACACATTCTGTAATCATGACATTTCCTCCATGGGGTGAGTTCAGCTTCCTGCTGCCGTCATGCTATTTGCTATAGGTGTACGACCGAGAAGGAATGCACGCATTTGTCATTTGAATATGACACATGAGATTAAACTTCAGAAAGTTATATACGAAGCAATTGATTCATATTGACAAAAGGCCACATTTCCACCTGTAAGCCCTGGTCTAACTTGTTCTAGTTTAAAGATTCTGCATCTGAATGTGTGCCGGGATAGAACTATCTATTTCTTCATCATTCTCTGTTTTGCTTTGTATTGTAGGCTATTTCCCAATTATACTGAAGACTCCGCAGGCAGAAACGATGTAAACTTTAGTGAATCCAGCATAATCCTTTGAACAAAGTAGTTGTTCAATAAATACTTATTGAAGGAATACACAAACGATATCATTTCAATTCATCTTGTCATTGTTCCAGCTAATACGCTGTGACATCTTTTCCGTGTAAGCAAAAGAGCTTTTCCTTGTTTTTCTAGAGGGCCCGAGGTGATTCTTTGGGGACTAATTCTAGCTCTCCTCTTGGCCTTCCTCAGGGTAGAGGCACCAAGCCCCCAAAAATGGAGTCATTAAATGATCTCAGTTTCTTCCAGGCTCGGGTTAAACATACAACTTTCCTTTACAGAGAAATGCTATCTTTTTTAAAATTTTGAAATCCTAGGAGTCCCTAATCGTGGCCATGGCATCAGTGTTCCTAAAAGCTCTTTGCAGCTTGTGGCTGGGCAAAGTTACGACGACAGTTATTGGATAGAGCTGCTGGCCTGGCCGCACGTGCTAAGTCTCACTTCCTGACTCCTCTGGGGATGACCCTGGGACACGCAGGTGAGGGGAGAACTTACCTGTAAAATATAGGAAGCTAATTCAAACACCACCTCACTGTCAACGTCAATAAGCTCCTGAAAGGAAAAACCAACAAGGGAGACAAGATTGGTATTTAACAACTAATTTTTTTTTTTTTTAATTTAAATGACAGCTCTCTAAAAAGAGGCCTGGTTTTCCCTTTCTGAGGAGTTCCCCAGAATGTCAAATATTCATTGAACATTTTTGGTCCCTGTGGCCACTGAGCTGAATTACTTGGTCCAAGTGCTTCCTGACAAGGAAGCATGTTTTACAGCCTTTAGCCCAACTGGATCCAGGGCCTACAGCGCCATCTTGAAATCCTGATGAGCGATGAGGGGGTGGACCAGGCCTCAGCTTTTTACAAACCTGTTCATCTTATTAATACTGCAGGAGGGTTACTTGATAACCAGTTTTGTTTTCTTTGCAAACTCTACTTCAGAACTAGCAGCAAGGCTTTATTGAAAGAAATGCTACCATCGGATTGTGACTCTTTAGATTAAGATTAAAATTAAACGGAATCTTAAAACATTGTTCTTTAGTTGGACTAGCCACACGTCTTTCATGTGCTCAATAGTTCACCGCAGCTCGTGGCTACCATGCTGTCAGCACAGACAGAGAAAACACTTCTATCACTGTAGAAACCTCTGTTGGTTGGCACTTTTTATAGAGTCTAATTTAAAAATGCGCCTGTTCTTCCCCCAAATACTTAATTGTCATTGAGGGACATGGTCTTAAAAGAACTCAGACCTCTCCTTGGTCTTTGAAAAAAATCCAATTTTTTTTTTCAAAATGTATAGAGTTCCTGTCTTTTTTTAAAACAGATTTATTGAGGTATAATTGAAACACCCCAAAACACTGCCCATGTGCAATGTACACAGCCTGATGAGCTTGGACAGATGCATGTACCCGTGATACCACAATCACAGTCAAGGCAATAAACATGCCCATCACCTCCAAAGATTTCCTCGTGTTCTTCTTTTCTCATGGTGAAAACACTTAACATGATCTACTCTCTTAATAAACTTTCAAGTGCATGATACCGTGTAGTTATATACAGCCCATATGTTAAAGACGAAGAGAAACCTCAAGTGTATCAGCAAGAATAATAAACAAATTAATTAGCACCATATTTCTGTTGTCAAGCTAAAGTAAAAATGTCCGTCTTTATTTCTCTAATATCACTAGATCCCATGGTGGCTGACTAGACGACAGAGATTTAGAGACCAGCTAGCCTGACCCTGTGCTTTTATTGAGAACAGAAATCCAAAACCATTAAAGGACTTGCCCCAAATCACAGGGCCTTAATGGCAGTTATAGGGCCAGGAACAAACCAACTACGTATCCAACATGGGCCTCCCTTAGTGTCTGAATTCCCTCAAATCAATAACGACTCAGTTTCAGCCAACATATTCCCAGAACAATTTCTATAATCAAAGTTAGCCGAAAAAGAGCGACTATTCACTTGCCTTATACACCGAACTCCGATTCATGGATTTTCTAATTATTTTGGGGGAGTCAAGAATAGGCCCCGTATAATTTAAAACAATGCATTCAAACACGCATCTTTTGAAGGAGGGATATCATTCAGGCTCTTACGGGCCTGCGTATTTCAAAGATGGATAATACTCTTTGCTACTGAGCCACCTTAGACGTGGGCTCAGAGGACTAACGAGAGCACACGGAAAGAGTCGGGGAGGATCAGTCTTCGTGTTTAACCAGCTGAAAGAGCTTTACGGTCGCCGTGATGGATGCAGACTGTCAGTGCTGGGATGGGAAGGAATGTTTGGAATTGCGGTCCTGGGATTACCGCGTCCCATCAGAATGTAAATCATTTAATAGCGTACAAATGACTTAACAGGAACACTGACCAGGGCTTCCACAATAGATCATTTCCACTCTGTGTTTGTTTCCAATCCCACCTGAGTGCATTGGCGTGCACTTGTTAGCGTGTTGCGGTGTGTGTGCTTTTCCATCAAACATTTACGCCTATGTTGCTGCCAATGGTCAACGGCGGGCTAATATTTAACATCCGTCATCTAATCTGCAACTGAACACCAACCCCCAGAAAAGAACCCTTTGAAGTGCGAACACAGCTTTTAATTCGCTGTTTGATTCATCTGCTAAATGAAGATGTCTCTATCTGTGTCGGGATGGGGGAAAGGAGGAAAGTCTTTTATTTTTATTTTTACACAACCCATTCCACGCTACCAGGAGGTACTGTTGGCGAATATTAACTATAACGTACTATTATCCACAGGAATGCTACCAAAAATGCGCCATTAAATGTCTAACCTGATTGACCCAAGTTCTCTCTCTTCCCTGAGGGTAAGTAGGAACTAGCACCTTTAACTGGGGTGAGTTTTCACCTTCCCCGACCTTGACAATCTCCCAGTGAAGACATTAAAAACAGCAAGAGTTGAAATGCGGCCAATAAGAGAAAAAAAGGATTGAAGAATGATGTACCCCAGACATTGCACACACTTGCAAAGTCTGGTGGAAAGAGAGCTGTGTTGTTATTTCTTACCACTCCTATTCAATATTTACTGAGTTCAAGGATCACCTTATTATATGTCCTCAGAGGACTCAACACAGCGATCTAACAGGTGTGTATATGAAGCAATCTAGAAATGGTGGGAAGACACAGCCCTAATTGGTAAGAAGACTTCCGCGTCCTGGCAGTCTTGGCCTGATTCCCTGATGTCTCTTGTTAATAATACTTTCCTCCCTTTTATTAATATTTAGACCTCGCCCACCGAGGTGATTTCACCCTTAAGATTACACTGTGACAGAACAGAGCACCAGACCTTAAGCCACCCCACAAATTTCCCATTGAACTTCAAAACCTGAAAGCTGACTGCCCCTCAGAGAAGTTAAGAGATGTCTCCAGGGATCTTCCTGCGACAAATGTGCTCCCATATAGCATCAAAACCAACTCCACCTTTGCCTCTTCTGACTTCTCTGGCTACCCAGAGGTGGCTTCTTTTATGAGTTTCTGCTCAAGCAGAGGAAATAAACTGAAGGAAACCCACAACGCATGTGTGCAAAAAATCCCACACTTTCCAGGAGCTTTGGGTTTCCCTTTTAAGTAAGGACAAAAATGGGAAAACAAAAGGAGGAGCAGAAGTCTCTTCCAGAAGACACAGGGCAGTTTCCGTCTGTCTGGCGTACGCAGGGGTGGTGGTGTGACATCCCCTTGTGCTTATTCAATCCAGGGCTCTGTGCTGAAGCCCCCAAGAGGCTTTGTGCCATTTAAGGAGGGGTTCTGCAGGGTGGTTTTCTGAGCAAGCATCTTGCCTGAGGATCTAGGGTGGTCTGGTGGGCACGTAGTCATTTCTCCTTAAGACTACTTGGTAAGAGGGAGCTACAACATCTTTGGGTTATTGTGGTCATTGGGTGTGCCCTTCGGGCATCTGCCTTCCTTACTACCAAATAATGTGTGCTTTCTTTGATCTTTTGAAAAATGGTACGGAAAGACAAAACGTGACCATCTGGAGGTGTGCGCATGTGTGCTCGGTGGAGGGATGGGGAGTGGCCCCCTTCTTCCCTCTAAGCATTGTTTTATCCCAGGTGATTAAGCGGCTGAAGGAAGAGGCCTGAGGTCATGTATCAGCAGCATCGTGGTTAACAACATTCTCAGGACGACTTCCACAGGAAGGTCTCCAAGCGTTCCTAACGAATGGCCCCACAGGAACCCCAAGTGGCAGGTGTTATGGATATTCGCCAAAAGTCGTGCGAGCTGGAGGACCTCTCTGCTCTCAGGGACTCAGTGGTGGTGGTCTTCACGCTCAACCAAGAATCTTAATGTGAATCATTCCTTCATGGTCCGAAATTACAGGAATTTCAACTCTCACGTAAGACAAATGAGATTATCACATCATAAAATGCAACTGGCAACCATATGGTAGGTTGAGAAGATTTCAACGAGGACGACCGTTGCCAAGTCCACTCAGAACCACGTGCAGGGCTGGTGCAAGGGCTTTCCTAACGAACGCTCAACCACTGTTACCACCTTTCCTCTTACCCACAAAACATCTAAAGATCATAGTATCTTGCCTTCTCCTTAAGATCACTGCTACTTTCCCCTGCAAGTTCCATGCTCCAGTCCGGCTAGCGAGCCCAGCGCCTGGGGACATTGACTAAATCACTGGACCTTGAGTTTCACTTACCTTACCAGAAACAGGGATAACAATCTCTCTTCCAATTATTTTACTGGGTTGGGTGAGGCATAAACATAGGGGTGATTTGGAAACACACTACAAAATCAGGTGTATATTATTTATATCCACTCACTGGTGTCTACAGATGATCTGAACTCCACAGTTTTCCTCTGTTCTTCAGCATTTCTTAGTATTTATCAGAATATGTACTAAGATTGCTTTTTTTTTTAAAGACATGGGCACCTGTGTGTGTGTGTGTGTGTGTGTGTGTGTGTGTGCACGCATGTGTGTATTGGTCACCATGTATGTGATGGTTCATTGACTGGCCATGGGTGTCCATATTAAACACTGGCTCTGGGAGGGTGTCTCCGGATGAGGCAAGCACATAAACAGGTGAGCCCAGTAGATGGCCCTTCCCATCGTGGGGGGCATCACCTGATCCTTTGAGGGCCCGAACAGAACAAAAAAGCAGAGGAAGAAGGAATCCCCTCTCTGCCCGACTCCTTAAGCTGGAACATCAATCCTCTCCTGCCCTCCGTGCTCCTGGTCCTAAGACCTGGGTTAGAACCTACAGCTTTGGAGCTCCTGCTCTCAGGCCTCTGAACTACGCCACCGACTTCCCTGGGTCTCCAGCTCACAGACGACAGATCAAGGGACTCCTCAGCCTCCCTAACCGTGTGAGCCAATCCCCCCCAATAAATCTCTTTCTATAGGTCTCTATATGCCTTACTGGTTCTGCTTCTCCAGAAAACCCTAATACCGTGTACATTATTAAAGTGGGTCATGCACAGTGCCCATACTTAGCCCAACTTGCTCCTTCCTTCCCCTGGCTGTGTAGCTGCCTCGTTGCACAACTCACCGTAAGGACGGACGAGAGGTCGCCCCGGGGCAACAGGGGCTGCGGTGCAGGACGAGACTGCTGTGATCTTGCACGATTCCTCATTCAGTAGTCGAGTCCCTTCATGTTTGCCTAACGATCCAAGGGGTGCATGCCACCCGCACTGAGCCACGACCCTCACTCTGTGGCACTGTGGTTTCTCATGCTGCCCATCTACTGCCTACAGCCCACGGCAGGATCCTCAGGAACTGCAATTCTAGAAGTCATGGGCCCAGCCAAGACGATGGGTTCATGTGAATGTTTCTAGAAAGCCGAGAAATTGCATCTGTCCTTCTCTCCTACTGCTCTCTGTCCCACAAGGGCATGCACTAAACCTGCATCCCTCAAACTCAGAGAACTAGGGTTCTGGAGCTAAGATTTGTTTATTTTCCTTATAACGTTAAGATAAAGAATTTGTGGAAATCCTTCTTTTTTATTTTTTTTTTAATAGAGATGGGGGTCTTGATAGGTTGCCCAGGCTGGTCTTGAACTCCTGGCCTCAGGATATCCTCCTGCCTCAGCCTCCTGAAGTGCCGGGACTATAGACTTGAGCCACTGTGCCCAGCATAAAAATTAAACAGACTCTGCCATTTTATGACTTAGCATTTGTTGTTTGCAAGGCTTTGGGAAATTACTATGATGACTGATTTTTGATGGTGGTTTCCTTTTGTCAGTTTAGAATCCAGGGCAGGCAGGATCCAATTCAATCCTGAAGTCTGAAAATGGAGGAAGGGGTGGGATGAGGGTCCACGCCCACTGAATCGCTCCTGTTTTGTGTGAGAAGCCAGCTGCCTCCCGCGGGGGCTGACTAATGGGCCCCTTCAGGTGGGCACGGAGGGAGACCAGACAGAAAGGTCTTCGCATGCGTCCCTTCCCAGGGAGGACACAACAGCCCGGGCAGACTCCCCATGGGGGTTTTCCACAGATGTGGACACACATTTCTAAAGAAGCGGTTTCCATCCCCTGGCCGTAAATTTTCTTCCCACCACCCAGATGTCACCTTAGTAAGTTAAAACACATAAGAAATGTCGGATCAAGCAGGGTGGCAGGGAATCCCATTCTGCACATCCTCCTGCCTCCCCTAGAATAAATGAGTCCAGCCCTGCTCTTATGAACATATTTTCATTTTTTGCAACTTGGATAGACAAGGACCATATTTTCCAGCTCCTTTTGTAGAAAACAGACGTGTGGGAAGAGAAAGTGAGAGAGAAATCCACCCTGGTCGTGCTTCCTGCTTCCTGGTACAGAAAGACAGGAAGGTGGGAAGGGGGGATTCCTGATTTGGGAAAAATAACAAAACAAAGCAACACACCTTTCCTCACCTTTCTGCTATTGGAGAGATGACAGGTTTGCTCTCCATACCCTGAACAGAGGCCATTCCGTCCCCCAAACCCCGCACGTGGGAGGGTAAGTCCTGGGCAGGAAGTGGGAAGGGTCTTCTTTGAGGAGAACGAAGAGCCACAGCAAAAACATAGCCAGACACTGATATCTGGGGTTCCCCGTGGAAAGGACCAGCCTGACACTGGATCACTCCACAGGGACACACACCAGGTGACTTCAGCGTCCGGCTGGCTTCTAAGTGACTCACTCTTAAGTATGAATGGACAGAACTAGGACCAAGAGACGACTGAGAAACACCTCCTATGAGGAAGGGACTCCAAAATAAACAGGGGGGGAAAAAAAAAAGAACTGGAAGGAAACAGAATAATCATGACGATAATTAATAGTATCAGAGCTATAAGAGAGGCTGTGATGTTCCTAAGACAAAAACAATATAAAATAAAAAAAGAAAAATCAGATGATATGAAGGAATTCTTAGAAATTAAAAAACACGACAGCAAAGGTCTACAAGTCCAGAGTAGAGATTAAAGATAACACGGACAAAATCTCCCGGAAAGTAGAATAAAAAGACAGCTGGGGAGACAAGGCGTCGAAGCAGGTGGCTGTGCCCAGCATCCGATTAACAGGGGTTCCAGAAAGACAGGACAGAGACAGCAGGGGAGAAGATGTCGAGGAAATAATACAAAAAGACCCCCCACCCCCAAACTGAAAGTGAATACAAGTTTCCAGACCAAAGTGCCCACTGAATACAAAGCAAGATGAATTTATAAAGACCCACATCAAGGCACACCCCTGCAACTTCAGATCAAGAGCGACAAAGACGAGATCCTAAGAGGCCCCACTGCTGGGGGCTCTTGGGGGTGTCACACAACAGACAGGACGGCAGACTTTGCCAGAGCAACACTTGTGATATTCTGTGAGAAATCTTCCTCTTGTATTTCTACATCCAGTCCAACTATATGAAGGTAGAATAAAGACCTCTTCGGGAATGCCAAGACCCAAATGTTTTACTTCCCATATGCACCTTCTCTGGATTTACTGTAGGATGCACTCCAAGGAAACGATGATGTAAAACATAAAAAGAGGAAGACTCAGGATCTGGGAAACAGAGGATCCCATGCAGAGCTGGGGTGAAGGAAAGACACTGATGCGGAAGGGTGTCCCCTGGGTGAGGCTCTGCATGGGCACATGAGGATGAGGGGGTCCAGGAGGGAGAACGACAGCAGAAAACGACAGCAGCAGCAAGACCATTCAGCAGAATGAAACCAAAGAGAGGAACTGAAGAATTGCCTGATGTGTTTGGAAATTAATATTGGTAAATGTCTGGGAAATTATAGAAGCTTTTGAAAAAAAGTGACAGGTGCAAAGAAATTGAACAAGTAAAATCAAAGCAATTATTCCGTTTGGGTAAAACAACTGGTTGTCTGAAACAGAAACCACAACCACAGGATACTACTTAGATCAGTCATAATAATGTCATGCTGATGGCTATGGCTTTAACCCAGAATCGAGTCATTGCCCTATTCAGAAAATGGGAAAAGGGAAAGTGTAGGTGATGGTATGGGACACCCTAATCCTCACCCATCTTAATAGGAATTCAATAAATCTAAAATGGATGCATCAAGAGATAATGTCCTGTGCCAAATTATTTAGATGCAGAGGGGCAAATACTAGAAGAAACAGCTAAAATCATTGCGAGTAGCAGGACATGGGGGGAGGGGAGTCTTTCATAACAAGCCTCATAGAACCATTTGACTTTTGAACTACATCATATATGCCTTTGATAGGACTAAATATTAATACTTTAAAAGTGAATGAAATTGGACTTTGAAGAAGCAAAAATAAGTGGCATGTTTTACTTGGGTTAACTCAGATTCTCATACACGGTAAGAATCATTCCCAAAAAAATAGGGAGGGACTTGATATTAAGCCTGAGGTTGGGTCACATACCCTGGCAGGTTCTCCGGGTCTGGCCCCGCCCACTGGGCTCTCCAAGGCCTCTGAAGTGCCAGGGAGCAGCGTGGGCGGCACAGAGAAAATCACGGCCAAGAGGGACAACTCAGGTCGGAATCCAGCTAGCGAACAATGTGTCTGGCACGGTGCTAAGAACTTCCCATGGGTTATCTTGCTGAATTTCCCCAAGAAGGTTGTGGGCAGGGTCTTATAATATCCTTGCTCAAAGGAGAAAATGAAGCTTGGAGACACTGCAGAAGGTGTCACATTTATTGCATTTACTAAGTGGCGGAGGTGGGAAGGGAATCTGACTCTGCCCCACTGCAGAAGCCAAACTCCTAATCGCTCAGCTCCACGCCTCCCATTACCCTCACAGACTGACACAGCTTCCACGGCCTGGCCAACCACCTCCAGGCCCTCTGTCTTTAAGTCAGTCACTACACTTCTCTCAACATCAGCTTCCTCCCCTGGAAAACCAGGGGTTCTCGCTCTACCTCACTCAGAGTTTCTGAGGCTCAAATAAGATGCTACAGGTGCAATGTTTTTTATAAATTCTAAGTATCAATTTATGCAAATGAAAACAAATTATCCTTGAACACGAGAGGGAGACAAGCGGCCTCGTGATGCTATTTGGTCTCCTGTATAAACTTGAGAGAAGCCACCCCTTGTCATTTGTGGGCCCAAGTTCAAGGGAAGATTTTGAGAAGAGACAGCTGGGTTCTGGGACGCCATTCGGCAGGCAGGCTGGGGCTGTTGGCACCTTGATCTTCAATGTGGTTCGCGACACCACCTCCACTTGGGGAATCTGTAATATCCACTTCTGAGATTTATTCTCCTCTTGTATTTTCCTGGAATGCCAGAGTCCTTGCAGCATGCATGATATTCAGGAGCCCTGACACCTTCAGCTCACATCTGGGGTAAGACAGAACTGAACACCTCCTCTCCCTCTTACCCAGGTGCCCGCACAGGTACGCTTCGCAGCCGCCCTTTGCTTGAGAGGCTCAAGAGCGATCTCACGGGTTCAGCAGCTTTTCTTCCACTCATTTCACAGCCCACGGCTGCCACCTGGTGGACAGTGCTCGCTTTGCATTTCTGAACTTTTTCGAAGTGCTTTTTCCCATCCATTCCAAAAACCATCAGACAACTCTTAGTCTGTGAGGTATGTACGGTTGGTATCATTATTAATAGTTCCACTGGAGAATGAGAACACGGGTGCTTACAGAGAGGAAGGAATCTTCAAGCACCTGGAACTGCATTAGCGTCGTTTTCCTCCATTCAGCAAAGCTCCAAAAATACTGTCATCAGAGTGCTCTGGGTTTGAGCCCAGATTAAGTCCTGGCTCAGCAACTGCCACCAAGCGAAGTCTCTTCACAGAATTGAATTTGATTGTTACCAGGCCCTCTGTTACTTTGAACATTTGCACTTGGTAGAACAATTCTGTGCAACAAATGTGCTCGAGTCCCTCCCGAAGGAAAAGCGATAGCTGATATACACACACATTTCAACTCCCGCGTGTGTGTTTTAAGGGCTAGCAGGTTGCTGCAATCCCTAAAACCTGAGTTTAGTTAAATATAAAAATACAGGCAGTGGGATCTTCTCAGGCTCCTTTGAATATATCCATCAACTACTTCACGAACAGGTGTACAGGGACGGTCTGCCCCCGGGCACAGCACAGCCCGGGCCACACGCTGCGTGGGTGACCAGTGTGATCACCCCCTTGCCTCATCTTTCTCGTTGGGAAACAGGAACAAAAAGCAGTATTCATCTCAACAGGTGTGAAGACTCCATCAGACAGTGGCCACCGAGTCCTCGGCAGGTAACGAGACCACGCCTTACGTGAGCTTCGTGGCATCAGTTGTTCTGTTGCGGCTAAAAAGCAGCTCCTGGGAGGCAGCACGGAGGCTGCGCTCAGGGGCCATAACGTGCAGGTGGGGTAGCCAGCGGAGCAGGTGTTTCCTCTAAATATGTTCTCCTGGGTGTTCTGCAAGCCCCTCTCCCTGGGAGAGAGCATGTGCTGGAAAGGGGTGTGGGCATTTTGGGTTATCCTGTGAAAGGAAACACTCCAAGCACATGGGCCAGTTGTATACAGTGCAAGGGACTGTCCCACTCAATTAAGAATTGTCTCTGGAACAGGCCAATAAACATATGAAAAGGCACTTAACACCACCAGTCCCTAGGGCAATGCAAATCAAAACCACAATGAGATACCACCTTATACCCATTAGGATGGCTATTACTAAAAAACAAAACAAAACAGAAAATGATAAGTGCTGGTGATGATGTGGAGAAACTGAAGCCCTGATGCACTGTTGCATTGTTCGTGGGAAATGCAAAATGGGGCAGCCGCTATGGAAAACAGTAAGACGGTTCCTCAAAAAACGAAAAATAGAACTACCATGTGATCCAGCAATCCCACTTCTGGGTATATACCCAAAAGAACTGCAAGCAAGGTCTTAAGGAACTAATTCAGGCAGCCGTGTTCATAACTGCATTACTCGTAATAGCCAAAAGGTAGCAGCAACCCAAGTGTCCACCCACAGATGAATGGATAAACCGAACGTAGTACGCACACCCGGTGGAATATTATTCAAGCTGAAAGAGGAAGGCAATTCTGACATGTGCTACAACCCGGATGAACCTTGAGGACATCATGCTACATGAAATAGACCAGACACAAAAGGACAGAGATGTATGAGTCCACTTACATGAGGGACTAGAGTAGTCAGATTCATAAAGATAGAAAGGAGCACGGTGGTTGTTTAGTGGGTACAGAGTTTCAGGGTGAGGTGATGAAAAGAACTTGGGGGGTGGATGGTGGCGATGGTTACACCCACAGTGTCATGCACTTAATGCCACTGAGCTGCACGCTTAAAAATGATCCCGATAACGTATGTGCATTCTACAATTTAAAAAGAATTGTCTCACCTAAAGTGCCAAAAGCATCCCCTTGAAAGATACCGCTAGACCACCCAGAAATGGTCACCTACACACATTTTTGGCTGTAAGAAGTTCATTTGTACTTGCCAGGCCTAAGTTGACTAGTGCGTCTGTCACACTTACCTAGTTTTCTCCTTTGTCTCAGTTGAGAAAGAGACCTTTCAAGTTAGGGTACCTTTAAAATTAGGCTAAGCAACACCACCACGAAGCCGGAAACACAGAGACGGATTGGAAGGAATCGCATTATTAACCTGAGATGCCTTTGGCTTCACGAAGTTCTCTACATGAATACTAAGTAATTTATAAATCACTTCCCTTAATCAATAAAATCACCCAAGGGGGCAACTCCTTGGGATTTCCAACTTCAACCAATACTTTCAGATTTCAGCGGGAAGAGGAAGAGGAAGTCCCTACCTTGTAGATGCAGGACTTAGCGTTCAGAAAGAAGAGCTCGATGGTGGCGTTATCCTTCAAGTATGAAATGCTTTCTATGTAGAACCTGAAAGACAAAAAACCGCGCATGAACCACAGCCACGGCCGGCACAGCACAGCCCATCCACTGTCCCATCGAGCCACCCGACTTGAGATGCCAACTGGATGCCCAACCCTACGTGAGCAGAAGAAAAACGGGTCATCAGTTGCTTTTCTATGATTCCTTTTCAAGGGCAAACAGTGTTTTCCAGGCTCCTCTGCAGTGGCTCCGGACCGTCTAGCCCGACAGTCCCCGCCACAGCCAAAGAACCGGCCTGCCACCGACTTGGGAGGGCAGACCCTAAAACTGACCAGGGTCTACTTTCTTTTTCTTTCCTTGCTTTCCAATTTTTCAGAAGGTCATTTATTTTCATTACAACTGCTTGTTTTGTCCTAATCGCTGTTGAGTTGGATTTTTTAAAGATGATTTCTTCTGCTTAATCACACGTCTCTTTGCAATGGTTTACTATGCGTCTTCCCTGGGGGTGGTGAAGTGTGACTTGATTTCTGCACGTCCAGAGAGCTGGGTGAGTGTTAACGCTGTGAGATATTAATGCATATTAAGCCAAATGAGAATTGGATTTCTGTCCAGATGGAGCTTATGGATTTTTCCCCGAGATGGAACATGCTGACATCATTTAGGTTTGCACTAAACACGCCTTTACACATCGACTTCCGAGTTTATTAAATTCTTTAATGAGATAATGTGCTTGTACTGTCTAAGGACCAGCCACACTAAAGGAGTGAAACAGGGGGTAGGGGGTGGTTGAGATGCAGCTTCTTGGAGGAGAAGAAGGTTCTGGAAGGTGGCAACCCTGAAACTGGACTGAGAGGGTACCGGCTACCTGGCTCCTGGAAACTGGGTATACCAAGAGGAGGCAGAAGGTGAAATGGGAAGAAACACACACTATGGTCTAGAACAGCACTATAATCTGACCGCAGTACTCTGGGAGAGAGTCAAAGAGCAGTGATCTAGAACCATCTCTGTGTGACTTAGGGGAAGTCACATGATCTTGCTGGGCTTCTGTTTTCTAGACTGTAACAGAAGACAGTGGGACTAGGTCAGTGGTTCACCACCTAAGAAGTCCATTGGTTTTTAAATATGGGAAACTAATTCAAATTACAACCACAGCAAAACAACCACCCGACACCACATAAGGCAAACAGACATGTCTGCAGGCTAGGTCACGCCCACGGCCTATTGGTTTGCACCTTTTGCCTACAGACCACATAAATAATGCCTTCTATCATTTTTCAAATGCATGCAGAAGCTGTTGTGCTTAACATACTATCTGCTCATTTAAATCTGTGAGTGAATCTAGAGTAACCTCAGACATCAGTAGGTTTTCTCGGTCCACAGGTGTTATTAGTACAATTACCATCAGGTCAGGGTCTGCAATTCTCAAGGGATTACAAAGTGGCCCTTCACACTTGGGAATGAATGAACTAGTGGGTCACCTTCCACGCCCCCTTCACCCCAAGCAAGCACACGCCTCCTGCTTTTGGAGAAAGTGTTTTAGGGCACGAAGGCGTCCATACACCTCCAACCATGGCCTCAGAGGCAAAGCTGGACAACTTCCAGTTCTTTAATAATAGGAAACCGAAAGGCAGAAGCACATGTTATGCCTCAAAGCAAAATAAACGAAGCTTGATTTGATTTTTTTTTTTTTACAGCTAATCCATATCCTTCACAAACAGCCTTTGGCAAAGGGTAATCAGAATAACAAAGTAAGTGGAAGGAAGGAAAGAAGGAAAACACAGGAGAAGGGAGGGAAGGGAGAGGGTAACCCTAATATCAGAATATTAGCAAAGGCCTCCTGAGGCTGACAGCAACCTCAGTACTCTAATGATAATTTTGAACCTAAATCTGTAGGGTCTGAAATCACTTAATTTTAAAGGCAATACCATCCATCTTTATTTCATTTGCTTTCGTTCCTAAGAATGAAGGAGTGTTGGGCCGGGCATGGTGGCTCACGCCTGTAATCCCAGCACTTTGGGAGGCCGAGGTGGGAGGATCGCTTGAGTCCAGGAGTTTGAGAATAAAGGAGTGAAGATATTCTACAACCCTCCCCTCCCCTCATCCCAATTTTCTCCTGCATAGTGTATTAAGAAAACAGAACACTTCTCTTGTCTTTCCAACTCTCTCATAATGGCAAACCGAAATGAGGCAGCAAATGACCTCTTTGGGGACAGCGTTCATTTCCACCGGGCTGCGTCGTCTGCCCCTAACAGAGGCCCAGGAGGCCCAGGAAAAAACAAGCTTATTTTGAGATGAAGGAAAAAAAAATCCCCTCCTTTACACGGAATTGGAAAGCAGTTTCCTGTTCACTTTTCTCACTGAGACAACAGCCTGGAAACCCTGGGAGTTCCAGGTCTGTCCGACTGTTTGTTACACTCGGATATTTAGCTCATCCTCAATTTCCAGCCATGCCAGGGAACCGCCGAGTCGGCAATGCCTGGAGAGAAACCGACCTCAGCCGCCTGCATCCGCACAGCCGGAGAGACCAGCTCACACCGGCGGCCCAGGGAGACGGGGCGTGCTGATGGCTGGAGTCAGAGTCAAGATTTTCTTTTCTTTTTCAGAGATTCAGTTGTTTTTCTGATTTCCACGAGAGCCTTGCCGGAGGTCCTCCTCTCTGGCGGTAGGGGGCGCTGTTGCATTTCCGTAATGATCGGTGTCGGCAGGGAGGGTGTCTGCAGTTCACAAAGAACATTCTAGGTCTCTGGGAAAGCCCAGGGAAACGAATGCTCTTAGAGTCGGAGGGTCTGCACGGGCGACTCCAAGTCTGGTTCTGTATTAGCCGTGTCTCTAGGATGCTCTGACATCAGGGGCCTTGCCGTCCTTGGAGGGAATGTTCTGGTCCAGGCCGGCCAATCCCTAGAGACATCAAACTCCTCCCCAGGGAGCACGACCTCCACGTGGGACCAGCTAGCTGTCCAGAGCCCGCCCCTCCCAACACCCCTAGGGGCTCTCACACCCAGGGCCACTGTTCCCCTGCCCTGATCACCCCAGGGACTCGTGCCAGACAACTAGGGACAGCCCTGTGCCCAGAGCCTGCTGAAATCATTCAAACCAGCCAACTCTAGGTCTGTCTACCCGGCCTCGCCTTCCCACGGAAACCACAGTCAAGGCTCCCATGCACACTGGCCCTCACTCTTGGCTCCTTCCTGTGTCGTCCTGCGTGGCGTGGCGTGGCGTGGCTTGCCCCCTCCTCTTCCAAACTGTAACAAACTATCTTTTCAATGCCAGTCCTCTCCTGACCTGTTGGCCTCACCACGGCTGAATAACAATAAAACCTACATGCTAAAACAGGCTTTTCGGCACATCTAGCAGGGCTAAATATCAGCGCGTCTTTTTGAGTTAAAAGGAACAAGGGCAACCCTAGCTAAGAGGGCTCCTGGACTCTAGATCGGAGCAACATCACACCCAAGCCAGCGGAGATGATCCAGGCCTGAGAACATCTCATCGAACAGTGTGTAACAGGAATACGTATGTGCTTCCTGCTTACATGTTTTTTTTTTTGTTGTTGTTGTTTGTTTGTTTTTTAAGTCAAGGTCTTACTCTGAGGCCCTGGATAGAGTGCAGTGGCATCATCATAGCTCACAGCAACCTCAAACTGCTCGGATCAAGAGATCCTCCTGCCTCGGCCTCCCGAGTAGCTGGACTACAGGCTTGCGCCACCATGCCCGGCTAATTTTTTCTATATATTTCTAGTTGTCCAGCTAATTTCTTTCTATTTTTAATAGAGACAGGGTCTTGCTCTTGCTCAGGCTGGTCTCAAACTCCTGTGCTCAAGCGATCCTCCTGCCTCAGCTTCCCGAGTAGCTTGGACTATAGGTGCACCAGCACGCCCTGCTGATTTTTGTAGACACCAGCTCTCACTCTTGCTCAGGCTGGTCTCGAACTCCTGACCTCAAGCGATCCTCCTGCCTCAGCCTCCCGAGTAGCTGGGACTACAGGCATGCGCCACCATGTCCGGCTAATTTTTTCTATATATATTTCTAGTTGTCCAGCTAATTTCTTTCTATTTTTAATAGAGACAGGGTCTTGCTCTTGCTCAGGCTGGTCTCAAACTCCTGAGCTGAAGGGATCCTCCTGCCTCAGTTTCCCAGAGGGCTAGGATTATAATTGTGAGCCACTGTGCCCTGGCCCCTGTTTACATGTTTGAACCTATTAAATATTCAAGAGGCTTTGCCTGGGTGTGTGTGGGGGGCAGTGTCCTCCTTTTCTTTGACTCGTGGAAGCCTCAGACTGTGACAGACCCGAGCCCCGTCTAGTCAGATGGCGGTGGCCCAGCCAGCCAGCGTCAACCAGGTTGCCTGCCCCGCAGCCCCAGCTCCTCCTCTCCCGGCGCACACCCGCCACCTTTGCTCATGGGAAGCACTGTGTATTTACAGCGAGTGTTAATTAAATGGCCCAGTGATTTCATTTCGTAATGAACACAAATGTCACATTTGACATGCTGACTTTTCGTAGCAGAAAGAAAAGAGCGTTACTATAATAATGAGAACAATAAGCTGTGAGTTTCTGTGGCCAAAATCTCTGGCGTTTAGAACGGCAACAGCTCTAAGATCTTAACTGGGACACCCTCGCTGAAATATAGCAAGCTGTGGGTCGCAGGCACCTCAGTTTAGATCGGTGCCATCATTTTTATTGTGAGCGGCAGGAAACAGCAGCTGCTGTCTCAACCAGCCAGGGAAGACACGGAGAATAAGGCCCAGGGACTCCACGGCACAATCTCCCTCCAGATAAAGCTTCCTGGCATCTCCCCTCTTTCTTATTTTTCTATTGCTCACTCAGTTTATTGTTTGTGAAACCCAGACAAATCTAATCTCTCTTTATTTTCTTACAAACAGTACAGATGATCAGAGCTACGGGGACACTGGGCTGAAGAAGACACAGTTAAAGGAACAGCCCAGACATGTACATATCATTATGAGCAAAAACTTGTACCTACAAAAAGACACACACACACACACGACACAGACTTCCTTGGGTGTGTAGGTGCATTGTCCTTATATTTTTTTCTTATTTCGTAAGCTTGCCTGGCCATTGTTCTCCAATGCCGGGAACTTGCCTTATAGCCCTAAACAAATGGGGTGTGGCTGAAAATGACCCTGGTCATCAACGGACCAGTGGCTGTGCACACAGCCTGCATGTGTGCGGGGCGGGGCTGGACGAGTGAGCAGAAGTTGCATCGTACGTGATGTGCTAACGACATCCTCTCTTTCCTTGAGGCTCATCGAAAGCCAGGAAAGACAGGAGCAAAGACCAGATGAGAATTCTGAAGGGATGCACAGAGTCCACATCTGGGGGGGACCGGAAGGCACAGAGACCAGAAGCAGAGATGAACGAGCAGGTTTCGGGTCCGGGAGGGTTTATGGAGGCCCTGATTACAGCCAAGGGGGTGCATGGAGAGCAAGGGGTGGGTGTCAGAGCTATCGAAGACACAGAAATCGTTGGAAGTGCTGACGGAGAGAACAGGAGGGAAGTCAAGGTTGACGCCCCAGTTTCCGGCTCAGGGGGCTGGGTGGGTGGAGGCACCCATCGCAGAGATCAGGAGGTGACACGGAGAGAGGAGCACATCTTGGGGCAGAAAGATGATGTCATCATTAGATCCCGTGTGTGCGTGTCTGTGCGCAGAGGTGGCCCGGAGACGGGGAGAGAGGTTAGCACGGGGGCAGGGGGCCGGGAGGCTCCAAGAAGAGCACAGCTGGGAACCGTGGATGGCGTGAAATCGCACCTCGGGAGGGGAAGGGAGAGATGACAAGCAAGACAAGATCTCATGGACACTGACGCTCCCGGGGGGGGAACAGAGCAGGGGAGCCTACCGCAGAGCCAGGGACAGAGGGACCAAGGAGCGGGTGGACCAGGAGAGTGCAGAGCCACGGAGCCACGCAGGACTCAGGGAGCATGTTCAATCGAGGCCGGAGCCACAGGGGCCCCGTGGAATTGGGGTCTAGAGGCCTCTCGGGACCAGGGGTGTGGTGGCACCAGGAACTGCATGAGCACAGACTGAGGGACCAGAGACATGTGGGGAGGATGCACACCTTTTCGGGGAAAAATACTTTCCTATCAATCTCAATGTGCTCCAAGCTTTCCTACAAGGGTCTGCTTCCCCAAACCCACAAATAACTCACAACAGACTCTTGAAAATACAACCACCTCATATGCAACCCAGCCCAGTATTTTCTCTTCTTGGTTGAGCTGCTTCAGCACAGCCACCGGCCCCTCCCGGCGCAATTGCTGCTCCCTGCTGTCTGTGGCTGCTTCCCGTTGATCTGAGAAACTACAGATGCCATTCAAGAGAACGCGGCATCGCGATCATTCCCATCAGGGATGGAAACGGCCACGAGGAGCTCGGGTATGTTCGCGGCTGGTAGACAAATCAAAAACGCATTACAGGCAAGTTTGAACTGACTCCGCCAGCGGAGGGAAAGACACACACCCCAGCCTCTTCGGCGGGCTCTCTGACCCTTACGTTCCTCGCTGCGCTCTCCAGGAAGAGCTGAACGGCACGTGCTTTGTGTCCTACGCCTGCACTGCTGTTAGCATATTTTAAACTCTGCGTTGGGTGGAAGTGTTCGTGTCCCTGTGAAGACTGAGGCGTCAGAACGCCAGTGCCTCTGCAACTGGGCAGCAACCAAAGTTCTGGACATGTAGAACCTGCGGGGCCCACAGACCGGGTACTCAGGGTGCTGCGGGATCTGGGGGCTCAGATTCTGACCTTGCTCCTGATTCGTACTTTGACCCCGAACCCCTGACTTGTCCCTGCTCCCACAGCCTTTTGCAAACAGAAGTGACAAGACCCATCTTCTTCATAAGCCTGCTGCAAATGTGAACTCTCTGAAGCACAAGATCCCACATGCAGTTCCCTTTGCAATCACAAAATCAAATTTCTTAGAATGGATTCATGAGCAGGAAATGCCCGGGATTTCTGATCTGTTATTTTTTTATTTTCTTTTGCTCAGAGAGGCCAAGAAGAATCTGATCTGTTACTAGGCCATATTCTCCCTTGCCAGGAAATATCTTGATCTGTGGTTTGCTGCTGGGTTTCAACGACTCCTATTTTGGGATAAAACGTGTAAGTTTCAAAAGATTCAAGCGGCATTTGTCACAGAAAGAAAGAAGACAGACATTTGTTATGTAGCTTCAAATTGCCACCAAAAAAGAATCCCAGGGCATGAGCTATGCATGATAAGAGACTCAGTTTACAGTTCGAGATATATGACACCCCCTCCAAAAAAAAAAAAAAAAAGGGTTTCTATGTTCATGCCACACAATCATCACAGTGCAAGCGTACAAACACACGCTGATCGGTGCACACAAACCGATGGGCCTTACACACTCACGCCCTGCGTCCGGGTCTACGAGGAATTCAGCTGAACGATGGCCTTCTTCCCCGGCAGTGATCCAAGACAAACCTGACCTGCCTTCCCCTTGAATCTCTCCGCCCTCCCCGACTTTTCTGACACAGAACAAAAGCAAACATGGAGACACCAGGTGTACATACCTGACACAAAAGTATAAAACCACGGGTCCTGACTTTTTAGGGAAGTCATGTTCCAAAACTCTTCGATCTAGCTGAAGCCAGTTTAAGTGTCCCCTGAAGAAAATAAAGACAAGTTGGTTAGGGCTTTGCATTTTGCAGAGGCTTTTTGGGATGACAGGTATACGTGGAGTGGAATGTGCTGGATTGCAGATGAATGCGGACCTCCTCCCCCCAACCCACTATTAGCTTTTCGGGGTTTGAAGTCCCTAAGGGAATTAGCTAGGGAATACTGCATCAGCGGGGGACACTGTGTCACCTGAGGGGGGAGAAAAGGCATCAGAAAGTCCTGGGGTTGAGACCTGCTGTCTGTTTGCACCCTAATGAAAATTAAACCATGCTGAGTATCTCCAATAATTACACTTCCACCTACCATGTGACCCAGCCGTTCCACACCCAGGAAAAACGAACGCGTCTGTCCCCACAAAGACTTTTGCACTAATGTTCATGGACACTTAATAGACATTTCACAGATACAGTCGTAGCCCCCAACTTGAAATAACCCAAATGTTCATCGACAGCAGAATGGACAGACACGCGTGTTACATCCATACCGTGCAATAACAAGAGAACGTACTACTGATACATGAAACACGAGGGCTGTCCGGGAAGTACCCAGCCACGTCACCACTCTTGTTCCATTTAACAGTGGATGGCTGGATATTCCCCAGGTAGCCCTTGCATATATAAGCAACATGATGAATTGCAAAATGATTACGCCGAGTAAAAGAAGACAGACAAAAAAAGCCAAGCACAGACCGTATGATTCCATTTATGTAAAACTCTAGGAAACGCACACTCATGACAGTGATAGAAGGCAGGTCAGTCATTGCCTGGGCGTGGCGGAGGGGTACAAGAAGAAACGTTTTGGGGGTGATGGATGTATTCACTGCCTTGATTGTGGAGATGGTTTCACGGATGTGGACATATGTCCGAGTTTATCAAACTGTAGACTTTCATGTATGTAGTTTATTGCATGTCAATTATGCCTCATTAATGCCATTTTAAAAAGTGAACCAGAGAGATATGTGATGATATAGGAATGGAGTCACTGATGCATTTCTTCCTTGCCTCCCACCCACCCGATCTACAGTCCTTACCAACACAATACCATGCTGCCTTATAAATAAAGAGTCTGCGGGTAGGCACCCAGCAACAAGCACACAATCTAGACGTCCCAGGAGCGTATATTAGTTTC
>CAUYMX010014130.1:0-19819 GCA_963573855.1 Lepilemur septentrionalis | reverse complement strand
GTAATCCTAGCACTCTGGGAGGCCGAGGCGGGCGGATCGCTCAAGGTCAGGAGTTCAAAACCAGCCTGAGCAAGAGTGAGACCCCGTCTCTACTAATAATAGAAAGAAATTAATTGGCCAACTAAATATATATAGAAAAATTAGCCAGACATGGTGGCGCATGCCTGTAGTCCCAGCTACTTGGGAGGCTGAGGCAGAAGGATTGCTTGAGCCCAGGAGTTTGAGGTTGCTGTGAGCTAGGCTGACGCCATGGCACTCTAGCCCAGGCAACAGAGGGAGACTCTGTCTCAAAAAAAAAAAAAAAAAAAGTTAGCTTATATGCCTCACAGGCCTTTTAGGCAAATACTTGATGCCCTTTGGCATGAACCCTGGACTTGACTAAGAAATGTAGCCTCCAGTGATAGCAGGAAATGGAATCTGGGAACTTGTATGACACAATTCAGTCTTGCTGAGAATTTTGGGCTAATATTTAACTCTGAATATATATTGACATAGGCAATTCTTCTATAACAGATTAATACAAAATTTAAAAATGCATATAAAAGTCTTGATTTTTCTCTAAATATCTAAATTCTTTTACACTTTGTAATTGTTTTTTTGGGGGTGGGGAAAGCTATGTCTTATTTACTGCTTCTTTAATTTTGTTTTGTTTTGTTTTGTTTTTCATTTTTGCCACTGTCTTTCTTTGGGCTTTCTTGGGCATTACATTTTTCTTTTCCATTTTCTCCACATTTCTTAGCCACATTCCTATAACAGGTTACTTCTATTTCCATTGCATCTTTGTCTAGTTCCAGCAGGCCTCTATCACATTTCCTACTTTTCTTCCGTGCTCTCTGTTCCTTTTTCATCATCCTTGCTTCTGTTCACTTAGTTTTGCTCTCCTCTATTTTTCTTTTTTTGCATCTGTGTTCAGCATTTCTAGTTCCAATCTCCCTCCTCTGCTCTTTCTTCTTTGCTCTGATGTGCTGACTTGCTTCTGTCCCCTCCTTCTGTTCCTCTCCTGGGCATTTCTTTGGCCCACCTTTCCTTCCCCACTTAAACTTCATGTTCTTGTTGGTAGATGGGGGATGGTACTGTAAACATCACAAAAATAATCACACTGAGAACAGGCAGCTCCTGCAGTGTCCCTGAAGACAGAGCCTTTGGGTCAGCCCAGAATGCCTGGGCTCCATATGATGCAGGAGACAGCGTTGGTGCTGGAGAGGGCTCTATACCTCAGTCACAAGAGCCATCATTGTAGAACCTTGGTACTCCTGACACCTGCCCCCTCCCCAGCAAAAAAACTGAGAGGCACTGGGACTCTTGAAAAAAAAAAGAATGAACCTGCCCTCACCCTCTCAAGCATACGTTCCTGTCAAGTTTCTTCTGTGGTCTTTGCTCCCTCACCATTGGCTATTGTGTTCTATGTGCACTGGGTCCTGCCCAGTCCCTTTCCTTTCCTAGGGGTGGCACCCTGGGCCACATGTCTGCTAAACCTTCACAGTCCTCCTCCAGCCTCAGTTGCAGTTTAGGACAGGAAGCAGCAAAGGTGTCATTCTGAACTTCTTGGTCTCTCATCGAGTACCCTCTGTACAATGTTAGCTACAAAGATTAAAACCACAAGTTGGCATTTATTTCTCAACAGAGTCCCCAAGAAGACCTAAATGAGAGCTTTTTCTTTCCTTACTCATCTTTCTCACTTTCTTTTTTCTCCTTCACTATTTCCTTAGTTCTCTTTCTTTCTACTTAATGACTAAAATTTTAGTTAATCCCTTATATTCATTTGTTCATTCATTCACTCATTCAACAAAAATCTATGAAGTGACTAAATGTGCACCAGATGTTTTATATACTTCTGATGGCACAGATGGTACCTTTAAGGTTTGTTTATGGTCTAGCTCTTAGAAAAAGATGCCTGCAAATTTTGACCACTAGAAATTTCTAGGCGTTCTTGTGGCCAAACAGAAATTTTATTTTCCATTTTTTTCTTTAATTATGCTTGCACTGAATGTGAATTTTGAATAGTTTCCATTAGAGTCCTTTTTTCTCTTTGCACAATTGCGGAATCCCAGAACTTGAAAGGTTACATGCTCTGTTATTAATTACAATTTTGACAGACATTACCATTGGTCCAACAGTTACTTTGTGCAGGCATGTGAAAAGGATCTTAAAGTATGTGCATTTAGTGTTCTTAATTTTGGCAACAACCTAATGTGGTAGATATTACCATTATCCCAATTTTACTGATGAAACTGAGGCTTGGGTAGGTTATACTATTTGGCCAGGGGCTTTCAGCCAGTAAGCGGGGAAGCTAGGACTTCAGTTTTGTCTGATACCAAAGCCTATGTTTATTTAGTCACTGTTTTCCACAGTCTTCCAATTCTCAGATAATCCAGACTAGTGGAAGGGGAAATTTGCAATGCAGAGTGACCAAAGAGATGGACATCGAATCCATCCCTTTGGTGGGAATGGAGCTTTTCTGCCCTGTAAGCCAGGAGGCTATGGGGTAGGATTTCTGTTTGGCCCACCCACGTGTATAAGACAGAGATCACTTGAGGATGGCCAGATCCCTCGCAGGTGAGCTTACCTTCTGAGTCTTGGGCATATCAGTGTGGCGCTGGGCACGGACAGAACGGGCTGACTTGGCAGGCTTGAGGGGTGCACAGTACATCTCCAGCCTCCTCAGATCACAGCTCCGGAAGCAGCACTCATCCACGATGCCTGTCTGAGGCGCCCTCCGACTGCTGGAGCCGTACCCTGTGGGCTTGTCTGTACAAAGCAAGCAGAGTGGCCTCATGTTATGGGAGGAATCTGCTATCTTCACAGTCTTCCACACTGCTCCTGATGCCTCTCCTTTCCCCACATCTAGTCAACGTACACATTCTCCAATGTCTCAACCTCTACTTGAAGCTTCCCCAGTAATTCCTGATCCCATGGATCCTTCTGGATTCCAGTATGTCTCCTGTGGTCTGTGCCACACTTGTTAGCACTAACTCACTCACCACACTATTTGTGTTAATTTTCCTAAGTTTTTGGCAACCTGCTGTCAAGGATCTTATCTATGCCCAATTCTAGTCATTCATTATATATTGGCCTGCTTAGGAGGATGCTAGTAATACTAATTAAAAGAAGATCATGTACGGTTTCCTTAATCTCTTTAGCAAAGCTGTATAGTTTTTATATGCAGGACAGTTCATGTGTTTGTTTTTTTTGCTTGACTGCAAAGTCAGGTTGAACAACTAAGAGGTTTAAGTCTGGAAAAGGCTCCTCATTGTACTGATGTGAAAACTAAGACTTGGGGTTGGGAATGACTTGCTCAAGATCATTTTTTCAGCAAGTTGTGGAGTCAAGATTCAAACTCAGATCTACTTGCTACAAAGCCCAAGTGCCTCACTGAGCACAAGATACCTGTTAAATGACCCCTGGACAAGTCAATTAAGCCCTCTGGGCCTCAGTTTGACCATTTGTATAATGGAGTTAATAATATCTTCCTTGTAAGAATTGTTTGAGGATTAAATGAGATAATGTATGATTAATGCTCGGCACAGCCCTAAATAAATATTGGTTTGCTTCCTCTGAGTACCCTTTCCAGGGACTTACATGACCTATAGAGAAGCGGTGTCACTATTGACTGCACGTAGAAGCCTTGGAACTTGAAACTGATAATGATGCCAATGTGATAGGACTCCCTCTCATATCAACCCACGAGACCAGAACAATCAATTCCGGTTTTATAGAATAACTGCCAGACTGAGATGATGAACTAAATATCCACCTTTCATGTGATTCTGATTGCCCAGAGGGAACACCATGAAGAACATTTCTTTTGATTATTTACAAATCAATCAGACCTCTTTACCTTGGCAAATGGGTTTTGTTTTAGTTTGATTTTGTTTTGGTTTGGGTTGGGCACCCTTTTCCTGGCTCTAGAATTAAAAGAGAGGATAAAACAAGCTTACATGGAACTTAAAATGTACCTGAGTTATTTGTAAACCTTTTGTCATAGTAGACCTTTTGTTAAACCAAATCTTACATATGCATCAGTGCATGAAACAGCCAAAGTGAATCTGCTCTGGCTCAGCCAGGGGCAGAAGGCCTGGATCTTGGCCTTCTCATCTCTTCCCTTATCTCCTTTGGAAGGTGGGAGGCCTGGGTTTTCTCCACTGGCATCCAGGCTTTGTGGAAGAAAATTTATAAACCACTGATCCAGAAGAGTCCAATTAATCAACCTGACATATATTCAATCTTCATTTCTGACAGAAGAAAGCATTACATTTTAAATAAAAAGTTTTACGTTTGCGTAATAATGACACCATACTTGAAGATGGGGTTTTGAAAGTCAAAATCCTCAAGTATTTTGAACTCCTTCACTGGGGCAGATCAGGCCCATGGTAATGGCCTGCTACCAAACTAGCTTGGCCGCCTTACTGCTGGAAGGGCCAACCGTTCATGGCATCCTCTAAGAGCCCAAATGTTTTCCTGATGCTTGGCACAGGAGCCTGGTGGCTGCCTCCTCCTGCAACGCAGGTTTATTGTCATTCTTAGGGCAGCTGGAGGTAGTAACTCCGACAGGGTTCATTTGTGGTCTCTCTGGGCGGGGTCTGCTTCTCTCTCAGAGCAAACCCTGTGGGCTCTTCATGGATGTGAGGCTTGGGAGGGACGCGGACCTGGCGAGCCAAGACTCAGCTGGTCCCCTGAGCAATGTAAACAATGTTTTTTGTTTTTTTGTTTTTATAATCTTTCCTGGAACTATAAATTAGAGGAAAGACACAAATGGGCTTACATGGTTCTTTGTAATCCACAAAGGACTTCTACATACTTTTTGCTAAGTGACTAGCCAGTAAAGTGTAGCCGATACCCTTTGTTTTTTCTCTTGGGGTGGGAAGGAAGGAGAAGGTGACTTGGGCTGTTTTGTGATAACTGTCCCTGTAGTCCACCATAGGTAATGATTGTTCTCTGTTGAAACTATAAATTTCTTAATGGGACATAATGGGATTCATGTGTTGATTATGAAATAGTAATTTGATGTCTGGGGGTAGGCTCATAGGAGTTGTTCCAGAAACTTTCAAACTTAGCTAACTCAGAAACAACCGATTTCAAAATTCATGCTTATTGATTGAAGACGGAAAGGGGTAGGCTTTGGGATTCCAGGACCTATTAAGCATTTCCATTTTAAGCACTTCTATCTTAATCCTGCTTCTGAGATCCCATAGGTGCTGGAGCTCCTTGCCTGCTACAGGAGGCAGACACCAACTTTCATCCTAAGATGGCAAAGAACATTTCTACAAATTTCATATTCCCTTTTTGGCAACTGGCACAGCCATGAAACTCTCCACAGGTTTATTTCCTCTTTTAAAATAGAAAGTAATCATCATCACAGCAAAAAAATAACAGCATACACCAGGCATCTGGTTTATCATCTCTCTTAAATAAGCTCAGAGTTGGACATGGCTCTGTCTATAAAATAGCTATGCTTTTTAGTCTACAGACTGATGGATGTAGGAACAGAGAATTTTAGGACATTTCTGTAATGTTCCATAAAGAAAGTTTACCCTATGTCTATATCTGTTTCTTTGAAAGCATAGTATACAGACTTAGATTTTGCCTTAGATGTAACTGCCAGTTATCTGTAGCTACCACAATCATGGAGAGATGTTTTCCTTTGTCTAAAAATGGACTCCTTATACTTAATTGGGAATATATGAATATAACAAGTGTTTACCTCTTGCCCTTTAAAGTTTAATTCATCCTTTGAAGTGTCCTGTAAGGCTTGAGTTCCGGTTGTACATCAAGATATTTAATAATCATCATTTCTCACCAATTGAGAGACCATAGTTGAGGGTCAAAATTTTGTCCTGTATCTTCCAATACTATATATTGTTTCTTTTTCAAGAACAATATATAGTTCTCTATATATAGTTCTCTATAGTTCTCAATATATAGTTCTCTATAGTACTCTTAGTAAAAGAAGCAAAGGTATTTGCTTCTTTTACTGAGAGTCTAAATCTAGAAGCCTGATACTATGTGATTTATTAGAAAGGCAACAAAACGATTTGCTCCAGTATTTGAGATTTTCTTATTTGAGAAAAAATAGATATTTTTAATGACCTCTAAATTACAGTTTGTATCATTTTGACTAATTTTTAAATGAGATGGAACAAATTGTTCCATCCTTGCCTTTAGAAACTCCTCATTTGGCACTGTGTTAATTCTGCTCCAGTGGGCAGAATCAGAATTGGCGGGTGACTAGAAAACAAATATTGGCTTAATATAAGAAGATATTTTAAACATTTTGAACATACAAATGTTAAAGACTTCCTTGAAAAGTAATGAACTTCCCAATGCTGGAAGCAGTTAAGTGAAGACTGTATGAACACCTGTCAGAGATCCTGGGAGCAGATTCCACTATTGCGCATAGAGGATGACTGCTATGGTCATTTCTATTCTAAAGATTCTATGCCAAGTGAAGAGATGAAAGTGTAAATTCTGGGCCAAATATTCAGTATGGTTGGAAGCTTACATTGTCTTCAAGAAAGAGGTTAAAATATTTTCTAACTTAAAAGGTAAAAGTTTGGGCCGGGTGTGGTGGCTCACACCTGTAATCCTAGCACTCTGGGAGGCCAAGGCTGGAGGATCCCTCAAGGTCAGGAGTTCTAAACCAGCCTGAGCAAGAGCGAGACCCTGTCTCTACTAAAAATAGAAAGAAATTAATTGGCCAACTAAAAATATATGGAAAAAATTAGCCGGGCATGGTGGCGCATGCCTGTAGTCCCAGCTACCCGGGAGGCTGAGGCAGAAGCATTGCTTGAGCCCAGGAGTTTGAGGTTGCTGTGAGCTAGGCTGATACCACGGCACTCTAGCCAGGGCAACAGAGTAAGACTCTGTCTTAAAAAAAAAAAAAAAAAGATAAAAGTTTTTTTACTTATCATTTGAGTTCCCCCAGATGCTCAAAACATTTTTTATTGTGCTTACTCAATGCTACCAAAAGACATGAGTGACTGGGATAGTCCCTTCTACAATGAGGGACCATCCCAGAGTTGTTGTATTGGCATTATAAAGTGTCTGTGTACTCACTCAACTGTTAGAGTGAAAAGGAATGTGTAACATTCCACAGAATTTTTCTTGCTGACAAAGTCTTGACCTTGAAAATTTATATATTTACATATTTATTTTGTCAGTAAGTAGTTTTGCTTCAGAGGTTTCATAGCTTGTGAACCAAAGATTTCTTATCAGACAAGTTGTCCACCACCAAACCTAGACTTTGACTCCCCTATGAGTAGACATAATGTTTAGTCACAGTGCACTGCTGTATCTTGAAAGTTGGCCAACAGAATTCCAATGGTTAAACAGCTGGCTTCTATAATAACAGCACTTCCCTTTAAATAATGCATGGTCAGTGGAGTAATTCAATAATCTTCAGGGCAAACTTGCTAGTTACAAGGGTTTTGGGCAGAACTGTGGCATCATCAAAACCACACCAATTAGCTGAGTCTCACATTTTGTCATGGATGCAAGCAACTCGCTCCCCTACATCTCTGAAGGGAAATGTATAATGCTGAGATTTAACTGGGGTCATCACTTCTAGAACAAAAAGCTCTGGTCATTCATCACTGGTAAAAATGGTACCACCTCTACTGGTGCTGCATAAGCTTATGTTTCTTATGGGTTTCTGGATATGCAGCTGTGATACTACACTTGACTACTCAACTTTAATTTCCTTTGAAACTTTCCTTCTTGCTTACTGAGAATAACATAGTTAAAGGCCTACTTTAACATTTTAACTCTATCACTGAAAAGGGGAGACACTGATTTGAAGAATCAGTGTTCAAATAATAAAGAATGCAATACATCTGCATAGTTCTGAAGACATACACATGTTACTTTTTGGGTTCCAAGGAATAAAACTATTCCCTAGAAATTTGCTAACAGTAAGAAGCTTTGAAATGAATATTTTTTTTCAAAAGCAGGAAAAAAATGTAAGACAATTCAAGTTGGATTTTAAGGGCTATTTCTAGAAAAATTTCAATTAGATTATTAGCAAATAAGAAACTAATCTGCACTTAACTTTGATTAACTAAAGATTGATTATACAACCAAATATCTTAATTTCTTAGTACTCTGCCAGTTATCTGAAGAAGCCAGAAAATTAGTTTTTACACCAATTATTTATTTCATACCTCTAGAGACATTGAAAATTTGGCATAACTCAGAATGGTTATTTTCTTAGAGCAATATTGCTCTGTGGGCCACCTTATCTAATATAATGTCATTTAGCTGACATAATTTTATATGGAATACTAGTAGGAAAATTGTGTAAGATGTGAATAATATTAAAGTAGTCTTTAAGCATTTTGATTGCTATTTTCATTTGTGGAAAAGGCAAAATCACTCCCTAATCTTTCTTACACATTTGATGGCTTTATAAGGAAAACTGGACTCCTTTTTATAAATTCCTAGTATAAAGAAAATTGTGGTAAGGCTATTACCCAGACCCCAAAGGTAATACATTGAATGGTTGATATTTTCTGAATTCATAGGATTTGCATTTAATTTAAATTCTTTTGCAAGTCAGTATTTTACCTTTTAAAATTTTTCTATGGAAATCACACTTGAATAAATGCAATTATTCAGTAGTCATGTGCTTAGTAAGGATAGGGAAGAAAGGTTTTATGACTGTCAACTGGCCACATATTTATGCATTTGGAATAACATAAGTATGTACAAGCACATACTCAAACACATATTGGGGAATTAAATGAATTATTGTTAGTATCAAAGCTGATGTCAAACATTTTGAAATTAGGATTTTTTTTGAAAGTTTTTCTAAAATATCTATGTATCTATCTATCTATAGCCTGCCTTATACTTTGCTAGTGGACCCTATACAATTCTGCTTTTCTGTGGAAGGATATTTCCACGTAATATTGACTTTTGGCATTTGTAAAAGTGAACACCGAGAAAATGTTCTCTTTTCTATGAACTGCATGTCATAAGCTTTTCGTGAAAACCTATCAAATTTAGGCATTGATTTCACTTTTGGCCTGTGTTAATTTTTAATTGCCGGTGTTTTCTGGTCTCACTACCTCTCAATTGGACGAGGTCATCTTTTCTAGGAATCATGGCCCTGTATGACCTGCCCCCACCCTAACCACACAGTAACTCTTTCTCAGCTACTAAATTTCCATAACCCAAAAGACCAAAGTCTTCCCATTACCCAATCAAGCCAATGTTTGTGTATCTCTGTCTAAAATGATTGAAGCAGAGAGTTCTATGGGGCTGCCCCTTTCTTGAGAACCTCCCTGCTTTTGGAAGCCTAACTCAAAAGCAGGTGTGAAAAGAGTGCTATTCAGCCCACCTTGGTTTCCAAGGCCAGGGAGCTAAAGTGCAAGGACTTGAGTCAGTAACAACTAGAGATTCAAAGCAGAAACATTACTCTTTTAGGACTCTTTGGAGAAATGGACCGACAGAGTGGGAAGCAACGTGATGTATTACTTTAGCTTGATACAATGCCCTGGAGGATGAGCATCTTGCCAGGACAGCACAATTTACTAGCTTAGGTCTGATTCCAGGGCTTGGAGGAGATAGATGTAGCCAAAAAATTATACTTTGGCTAGAGAAATGCTTTGCTGGACAGAAATGTTGTCCTAAGGGAATGGTTTGGTTTAT
The DNA here is from genome assembly GCA_963573855.1 of Lepilemur septentrionalis. Lineage (NCBI taxonomy): Eukaryota > Metazoa > Chordata > Mammalia > Primates > Lepilemuridae > Lepilemur > Lepilemur septentrionalis. Next base: position 10,174 of record CAUYMX010014130.1, on the reverse strand, counting down.
CAGCGTCTAAGGTGAAAGATAATCAAATGCCAAGAGGTCATTTTTATGATGTTTGAATTATTTCAGTAGGGCCTGCTCTGGAGGTTAGCTACCATTTCCTAGTTATATAGTTTTTATTATTTAGAACATACTGCAAGATTTGAGTATGATCTGCCTGTGACATCTGTTATACCAATGACAGAGGCATTACATGGAGTGATAAAAAGCACAGGTTTTGGAGTCGGACAGGTCTGGATTCTCCCACTTATTCACTGTTAACCTTTGATTTGGCAAAGTACCAAATCTTCTAAGACTCAGATCCTTATATGTAAAATGGGTGTAATAAGAGTACCTATCAAGACTGGCATGAAGATTAAGTGAGAATGTATGTAAAGTATTTTGTACAATATCTGGTGTGTGGTAAACTATATAGATGTTGGCTATTATTATTGTTATTATGTGTTATTATGGAGTTGAGTTGGTTAATATAGCTAGCTGGGCAGGTATCCTTTTCCTCCTTTACTTTTAAAAATGCATCCTTTAGAAAGTTTGGTTGAAACAGATGGCCTTTCTAGATAGAGGAAGACTGTTATCCATTAAAATAAATGAGTAACTGTTCCCTTGAAAGGATATCCAAACTTTAATGTTGTATAGACTGTTGTAAAAACTGTATGTTGTATAGTTTTAATCTAGAATAGACATTCTATGAGAGTGGATCCTCCAAGTCAAATAAGGCAAAGTCATATGGGCTTATCTCAACACCTTGCTACCTGTGATTTATCTCAAATAATCCACAGTTAAAGTCATTGGCTTTTCAGTGTTATTATCCACCCATTTTATTTCAAAACAATGCTGCAAGGCATGGGATGAGTGTGGTGAAATACATGATCAGAAGTGGTTTCCCAATCACTTTCAACTAGTGAGTGTATTTCTCTCCTCTCTCTGTACTTCATGCCTCATCTCTTTTCATTTCTTTTCCTCTTTCCTCTTCTCTCCTGCTATTGTCAGCCATTGATATTCTTTTTACTCATTGCTGAACTTTAGGACAAAATCCCATGCTATTGTAGAGTTTGTAGTAGGCAAGGAATTAGTTTACTTCTGTCCCTGTAATGACTGAAAACTAGGGCTCTGTCTCCTGTCAGCCATGCTTTGGGAACAAGCAGTCACCAAGTATATGATGTCACCAGGCCCACTTAATCACTACTCCATCTTGGACCCAAGCCTGAATGAAATGAAAACAGATAACAAGAGAAAGAATAAGAAGGGATGTTGAGGAATCACACACATGGGCCTTGGTTATCTCATTTTTTTTTTTTTTTTTGAGAAAGGCTGTGACGAAAATTGAAAGCTGAGTCTGGCTCCAACCTGGAGATTGTAGCCATGCCACCATTATTATCTCCCATACTTACACTGTTATTGTTAGTTCACTCTTTCAGATGTGGGAAGAGAGGCCTTGTAGGCAAAACATAAGGCATTAGTGAATAGAGGGTAACGCCCCTCTTTCTGGTGCCACAGAAAGGTGAGTCAGCCAAAGGGGTATTAAAACACGTTCTCTTTATTTTTAATTTCACTCTAAAGTCTATCATTTCTCTTTTCTTTGCAACTTGGCATCTGCCCTGCATTTTCAGGGGCCCTACTCCCTGTCAGTCTCCTCATACAGGCCTGTTTGTGCTGCCTGGGGCACATCTGGACATTGTCCCAGGGGTGGGAGTGACACGGTCAGGATGACAGGTGAAGGGGTGACGGCTTCCAGGGAAGGCTGGCGTGTCTAGAGGGAGAGCGTTGGGAGGTGGAAGTCCCGGGAAGAGAGGCATTGGGTGTGCATCAGGAAGTACACTGCTGGAAGACAGCCTCTGAGGCAGCAGAGACAGCCCTTGGCACTATCGCAGTGAAGGAAGCAGCCAGAGTCAGCAACAGATTGAACACAGGGAGAGAGGGAAGCAGGGAGGGAGGGCGGGAGGAGTTACATGATATAAATAACTGCATGGCGTACACTTGAGTGCCAGTTGGGTTGTGTGTGATATCCCTTTCATGCTGGTGTGTCAACAGTGTTGTTCTTGGATCGAGAGGTCCTGGGGAGTGTTTCTATAGCACCTAGCACAGTGCCATATGCAGAGAGGGAATCAAAAGCAGGCAATATGGTATGTTGAAAACAACACTGGATTCTAGCCCTGGATCCTCTGTGGACTCACAGTCACCCAAACTCCCTGAGATTCAGTTTTCTCATGTAGACAACCAAAGTACTAGATAAAATCAAGCACTCCTTCTACAAATGTGTCTCTAAATATTATCTGGATGGTCACACTACTCACTTTCTAATCAATAATGTATATACATGGTGTATCAGTGCTTCTCCCTGATAACAGGAAATACAGTAGCAAAGAGAAGTTTGATGAGAGAACCGGGAGTTTCTTCTTTGTCAAGTTTAATTCCTCACTAATTTCCTTGGTGTCTGTCAATGGTATATCAATCCTCTGTGTGATATTCTCTTCCTTTCAGGTGGACAGATTCATGGTTTCCCTGGAAATGTACAGCTACAACTACTGTTTATCTCATCTCTGATAATGTGAATGAGCTTCCAGACAGGCCACCATCTATGCCATTGGAACCCAACACCTGCCCAGAGGATAAAATCAGAAGGTAAAGATTTTAAACATGGTTTTTCAAATGCCACTCCCTTTGTAAATAAAATAAACTACAGCTAAGGTTACTAAAATTTAAAAGTGTGCACAAAGAGTGCTCAGGCAAGTTGTAGTAGTATTCATCGAAACACCAAGCAACTATGCAGACTGAGCCTGAATGGTCCATTTAGAGTGTGTTTATATTATTTTAGGAAATTTCAGACAAAATTTGGACCAATCAGACCATTCCATTATTTTTTTTCTTTCTGTGAAATCTTGCTGCTATAATTTTTCTCCCCTTTCCTTTAATATTTGATTGCTTAAACATGATCAAGAGACTTTAAGTGCTTTCTTCCAATTATTATATTTTAGAATTTCATATATCTTTGGATATTATAGAAAACTCAAGGTCAACTAAAGAGGTTTCCTCGTAATCTTCTGGCAATCATTGAGCCCGTTACCTTCTAGCCATTGCACTCCTCCCAGTGCCTTACCTCCTGAAAATTATTTTTTTGAACTGAAGAAGTAAACTACAAATAAGGAGAAAGGGAGAGAGAGGGGTGTGGTTAAGTTACAGCTTGTCTCCAAGCTAAATCATGTTCTCATCTTTATTTCACCTGGGACCAACATCATGCCTACATTCCCAAACCTCATTAAAAGCTTTTGAGCAAATATAATATCCATCAAGAAAAATCTCTGATTCTCTTATTTATTTTACTAAATTAAGCAAAGAAAAACATTTTCAGTTTGTGATATTGGCCAGAGAAATTGCACTCTTTTTCATTTTCATTTTTTTCTTACACACTGAGACACACTGCAAATGGCCACATCACTCTGCTTTGGGACCCACTCTGAGGCAATGGACTCTTGGCCCTCTGGTCACTCATTTCTGTGAATTTCCATTCTGAGAACTAGAGACTATTGCCCCAGAAGTCGTTTTCCAATTTATCACAGAACCTATCCATAGTTGCAGAATTAGTTGGCCTCATTGAGAACAAGCAATGTGAGGTCTAATGTGACACACAGCTGGGGAGGCTCCTTTGGTGCAGGGACACTGGGCCAGGATGACTGCTTGTGGGCAATGTTATTTCCCCTGACACTTGCCTCCTGTCTGCTCTCTTTGGCTCTGATCTGGGTTTGAGAAAGCTGTATGAAGCATTGCTTATGCTAACACTTAGGCATAATTAGCTCTCCCCAGCTCTAGTAGAAGTGAGGGCCTAAGTTCAGGGGCTAAATGCTTTTTTCTAATACACAGTTTTCCAGCAGGGCAGCCTCCATTCTCTCATCTCAGCCTTCTGGCCAATACCTGCTTCATTGTAACCCCACATGAAGCTTTTCACCCTTGGGCGAAAGGAGACTATCAAATCCATTGATCTCTTGATGGGCATGGTTTCCCTAATCTCTACTGTGTCAACCAGAAGCATATTTGTATTGAAAAACTACATTTAAGAACATTTAGAGGCCGGGCATGGTGACTCAAGCCTGTAATCCTAGCACTCTGGGAGGCCGAGGCGGGAGGATCGCTCAAGGTCAGGAGTTCAAAACCAGCCTGAGCAAGAGTGAGACCTCGTCTCTACTATAAATAGAAAGAAATTAATTGACCAAATAAAAAAATATATAGAAAAAATTAGCCGGGCATGGTGGCACATGCCTGTAGTCCCAGCTGCTTGGGAGGCTGAGGCAGAAGGATTGCTTGAGCCCAGGAGTTTGAGGTTGCTATGAGCTAGGCTGGCGGCATGGCACTCACTCTAGCCTGGGCAACAGAGTGAGACTCTGTCTCAAAAAGAAAAAGAACATTTAGGTTGGTGGAAGAAATGACCCTCAAGACCTTGCAGCAGCTTCCATGTAATAGGGATGGGAGGAGAGAAGTGAAGTTTTTGATTGTGAGTAGCAGGAGTTCTGATAAGAGAATGTGAGAGAGCTGCACACGTCTTCATTCAAGCCATTGAAGATGACTTAAGAGAATTTTAGGAAAAAAGGGGGCTGTTGGTTCAGAAACATTTTAATCTACTTCTAAAGACTTGCTAATTTGTTTTTCTTTCAAGCAACTTCTCTTTATCCTTCTCATCCTTCTTCACTCTAGTTCAAGAAGATACTCTGGTAAAGGTCACTGGTGAAGACCTAGTCCCCTCATATCTTCTTGTTGAACCAGTGCTCTTATGGTCCATAGAGATCTGCCTTTGGCAAGCATTTCCCTCAGTTGGAATATGAAACAACATAAATTCTTTGCATTTTTCTGAACATCTGTGCCTTCTTTTGCCACATCTTTTTTCCTGGTACTCCACAGGCCATAAATCACCCTGTACTTCTCTTTCCAGGTTGTTGATGTCTTAACACTCTCCTTTCAAACCAAATTCCTCTCTTGTCTCTGACTGTGGCTCTTGGCTTTCCACCCTTCTCATCTCCCCTATCGGGGTTAGTCAACTCTGGCATCACCAGCAGGGTCTCTTTCTCCTTTCTATCTGACTTGAACTTTGCATTTCTGTAAATGTCAAGAGTTACTATGCAAACCATGCTACCTGGCTTGCAGCTTAGTTGAGCTCCCCAACATGATTTAAACACAGTAGTGCAGACAGTGCCCCATGCAAGCAAGAACACTTGAGAAGATGCAAACCTAGAGGATACTGATTAGCTAGTGAGAGAGAAGGCACTATAATAAGACACAAAGATATAATCAAATGAAGTTGGAAACTATTCCATAAACACAAGCTTCTGTTTGACATGTAGAGAAATTGAGGCCTTTGCAGTAACACACTACCAGTGGTTTGCCCTTATTGAGTGCTTTCTATTAAGCTAGAATAGTAAATATTACTTTTCATATGTTATCTCATTTACATCCTCATAGCTTATTCATGGAGCTGGCATTATTGCTATATCGATTTTACATATTATGAAGCTGAGACTTGGCAAGATTATGTAACTTGACCTAAATCATATATCTAGTAAGTTGTAGAGTCAGGTCACCTAAACTAGGGAAAATTTAAAAGTGGGAGAATTCTCTGGTGATGAAAAACTGTGAAGTTGATACCATTGCTGGGATTCTTGAGGGCACATGATGAAAAATCCATATCCATGAAAAATATGGGTGAGGTCCTCTAAGTCAGCCCACCAATCCCAGGGTGAGCACAGGCAGGACACAGAGTTTTAGCCTAGGTATTCAGGAGAATGCCAGAAGGAATGCCACGCATGGCTTTTGCCCTTGAGAAAGAAGTCTGTGCACTTCTGCAGTTTAATGCAGAATGTCCATGGCTGGATATTGGCTGCTCACATTTCACCCAGTACACTGTGACTCGGAAGAGTCACAGAAATGTTTCAGATGGGGTAGCCGCTCTATTACATAGCCAGATCATCCTGTTTCCAATCCCCTTGAATTGCACAAAGTTATAACAACTTTAGCATACACTGAAATAGAGAAGTTTTACCCATAATCTTGATATCCCAACAAATTACATTATCTTCATTTTTTGAATTTTTTTCTAGTTCTCATCCAGATGCATGCATTACTTCAACATGGCTATAGTCACAGCCTAAATTTAATGTAGTACTGTATTTTTTTCCACTTAACATTATATTGCAAGCATTTCCCATATTGCTACATAGTCTTCATAATTATAATTTTAAAGCTACAGAACATTTTATTGAGTAGATTTGACATCCTTTGTTTCTTCAATCATTTTCCTATTACTAGACATGTGGTCTATTTACAGTTTTATCATTACTTAAACTATCACAGCAATAAGTGTCTTTGTACACATAACATTCTACTCATAGATCATTTATAAGAATAAATTCCCAGGAATGGAATTACACAGTCAAAGGGTATTATCAGACAATCCTATTTTGATGAAAGCCTACCATTTTGCATAAAGACCAGAAGGAATTTAATCAACAAAGCAGCGAATTATATCCAGATTTTCTCCCAGGATTAGAAAAGAGACAGCCAAGGTGGAGCACAAACAGGAATCTTACCTGCATCCCGTGAACTAGAATAAACGAACCAATTTCTGTTTTCAATTACTAGTGCAGTTTCCTTTGAAGAAAACATGGGATGTAACCAAGACTTGAGCTTGGCATCCAAAGGTTTTCTAAGTAGAAGAAAAACCAAGGAAAATGAAATTGATGACAAGAGACTGTGGTTCTCAACTTTCAAAATCACCAAGTACCTATGAGGTTTCTTTTCTAAGGTGGGGATAGGGGAGGTTCAAGGAACACAGCTGCCAAGACAACACCACACCCCAGAATATGGAGTGGGAGAGTTTGTATCGTAAATAACAAAGGCTCTGCTCCCATGTTCCTTCTGAGCCCAGGTCCTCTCTGAAGAACCTGGCTCCTGCCCAATCTGGTGTCACTCAACCATCTTTTGGGGCATGATATTCCTGACAACCTGCCTTCCCATCCAACCCAAAATCTGGCCAACCATATCTGTTCTCCTTTTACTACATTATTCCTCCCCTGCTTATGATCACACATGTTTATTGAGCAACTACTATATTCTAGATGCTGTTCTCAGTACTGGGGATAAGAAGTCAACAAAATGGACACAAATGGGACAACAGGTCACCATCCCTTTAGAACTCTGATTACTGTGACAACCTTAAAGAAAACTATAGGGCAAAGGTGCTAGACTCAATAGTTCAATGACAATTGCTCAGAGAAATTGTTGAAGTCTCAGTCTAGCAAGAGAAAGTTCCTTCAGGCCCTGGGTGAAAATTCTTGTCTGACTACTTTATTCTCATTAACCTCTCTGAATGTGTACAATGATTATTTTGTGAATTGTAAGTTAGCACTTAACTATACAATATCCTTTATTTTCTGTTTTGTGAAGAGCACCGCATTTTTCCAACTTAGTTTTAAGTATCTTGAAGGCAAAAACTGCTTCTATATCTAGGGCACAGTGCTGGGCAGTTAGGCACCTCACAAATACTCCCTGATTAATGGATTGTCAAGTTGGGTGCATAAACAGTACCCAGAGAGAAGCAAAATGAAAATTTGTACATTGAAAAGAAGAAACCTGTCAGGACCAGTCTCTGTGTCTCCATTTCCTCTCTCATTATTAATAAAAAGGAGTGATAATAGTATTTATCTCTGTAAGGTTGTTGTGAGTTAAGACACAGGGAGAGCTTGGACAGGGTGTGGTATGGAACAAACACTCCCAAAATGTCATCTAATATCACCCTCCTCAGCATCACCATTATGAATTGATTGTGAGGTTGTGTGGTGAAGTGGTTAGAACACAAGCTCTGGAGCCTCTTTGCCTGAGTTTAGATGTTGGCTTCACTATTTCTAACCATGTGACTGTGGGTAAGCTACTTAACCTCTCAGGTCTCATCTGAAAAGGGGCAAATGTCCACCTCACAAGGTACTTATGATGAATGCATGAGTAAACACACTTACCAAATGTTAGTTAAAATTACTCAGCAAAGAGTCATTAAATGGCCATTATCTTCCTGGACTTGGTGCTCAGAATACAGAAGAGGATAAAGGAAACAGTCTCCCCCAGGGGAGGCTGTAGTTCATGATGCATCTCAGCATTATCGATCCATTCAACTAACCCCAGAGAGCGCCTGGCAATTCACAAATCACTTTCACACATACTCTGTGCTTCAGCCATTTCAGCAACCGTATGAAGCAGATGGAATTATCCCCATTATATAAATGAGAAAACTGAGAGTGACTTATGAATCTGGACGTTCCTTTGATTTCAAATGGCAAGACTTCTTCATCTATATGCCTGTCCCCAAGCCTCACGAAAGGATGAATTTTAGGTTTATGTCTTTGGGGGTTCCCGAAGCAGCCAGTGCCCAACATGATCAATACACCATGTGGGGGGTGAATACACAGTGACACACATCAGTGGTTTTCAAACTTCAGTCTGCATTGACATTACCTGGAGGGCTTGTTAAAATGTAAATTGATGGGCCCCACTCTTAGAGTTGTTGTTTCAATAGGTCTGGGGTGGTGCCCAGGAATCTGCATTTTCAATGAATTCTCAGATGGTGGCAATGCCTCTGTGCGATATCAACTTCTAATATATGCATATGTGATCAAGTCCTAGAGCAGTAGAGAGAAAGGAAGAGCTAGTAAAGACTGCAGCCCTGGGAAAGACCTCTTAAACCTTAAAAACTCCAGAAAGTCTTTATATCTCTTGTGATAATTGCCTAATAAAGGTATCCATATGTTAGTCTGTTAGCAGAACCAGTTTTATTGCAAAATGGAAAGAAAAAAATCATAACCCTCCAAAGTAAGAAACTAAACTGAAACAAAAAACACATGTTGACCTTTTTCCCTTCCCTGTATTTTTTATTTGCCAGTCTGTGTCATTCTGAATTCCAGCTAGCACCTGAGGACAACAAGCCAGGTCTTAGGGAAGGAAATTAGAGCCTTAACAAATTCCTAAGCCAAATGGAAAGCTACAAATAAAGGGACGTCCTCTGGTATTGAAAACTGCCCTTTTCTAAGTACCAAATTCAATTTATTTTTAAGCTTTCAAAATACTCAGGTGGGTATTCAAGCCAGTCTACTCAATTGTAATACTTAGCTCAGAAGACAGACTTTCCAAGGACCCAAATCTGCCTTTTCTATGACTTCACCTTTATAACCTCCTGGGGTAATGCAGGGGAAGCCAAAAAAGGTGAGGTGGGTTTTTGGGCACACCTTCAGGGTCACAATGTCAAAATATCCTTTCATGGATCCTTTAACACTCATGGTGAAGGAAAGCAAAAGGGAAGCACACCACCAGTGACTGCCTGTAGAACCAAGGTGGTTATACAAACCAGAGGACATTGAATTTGCAAGAAGAAAAAGTACATTTTTATTTGTTGATCAGGCTACATATAAGCATCAGAATTTCTCAAGCAAGTGTCAGGATTGATCTCATTTAGAAAACAGGGTTAATTAATCTAACTGACTCCATACAGAAGTGACAGGAAGAGGGCAAATGACACTGTATTTCTTTTATGTGCCCTTCTTATGAGAGTGTGTGTGAAGCTTTCACAGCTTTAAATCAAATAGTGCCCTGCAGGCAGGAAATCCATATTGGGAGAACTGGGAGGGAAGTCAAGGGCCACTGCTGGCTTGGCAATTATGACCTTCTTCCAGGTCCTTGTTCCATTTCCCTTTAAAGAAGAAGTTGAGTTTTTAATGATTCTCTTTCTAGTTACTTCCTTCCCATTGCCTTGCTAGGTCATTTCAGCACATGCCTTCTTCAAAAATCTATTTCTGGAAAAGATCAGAGGAAAAAATGACCTCATTCACTCATTGAGAAGTCAACTGGGTATCCCCAGGGTTGGCTGGTACCTCTGTGTTGAGGGGTCTCCCCAGCCTCCCTAGCTATTTCTCAGGCAGCAGCCACCTCTGCATCCTCTGGGGAGGAGCCTGCCATAGGCACAGAAATACATATTGGACTCCCTGGGGTACTGAGCATTCCACCAAGGCTGTAGGAAGCATGGGAGGTGATAGAACACTGGGTCTGGTCCCAAGGAGCCCACAGGCTAATCAAAAACATGGACCTAGAATATCTTTTTCCTTCTGTGGATTGTTTCCTGTGCTGTGCAGAAACTTTTTAGTTTGATATA
>CAUYMX010014129.1:0-26042 GCA_963573855.1 Lepilemur septentrionalis | reverse complement strand
CTGTTGCCCAGGCTACAGTGCTGTGGCATCAGCCTAGCTCACAGTAACCTCAACCGCCTGGGCTCAAGCGATCCTCCTGCCTCAGCCTCCCGAGTACCTGGGACTACAGGCATGCGCCACCATGCCCGGCTAATTTTTTCTATATATGTTTAGTTGTCCAGCTAATTTCCTTCTATTTTTAGTAGACATGAGGTCTCACTCTTGCTCAGGCTGGTTTCGAACTCCTGACCTTGAGAGATCCTCCCGCCTCGGCCTCCCAGAGTGCTAGGATCACAGGCTTGAGCCACTGTGCCCGGCCTGTACTCTCTTTGGTCTGGCTTCTTTTTGCATAATAATTTTGAAGTGTATCCATTTCGTATATGTCAATAGCTCACTCCTTTGCATTGCAAGAGAAATTTATATTGCATGGATATCCATAATTTATTTATCCATTCACCTGTGTATGGACTTTGGGTTGTTTCCAGTTTTTTGCTATTACAAATAAAGCTGCTAGAAACACTAGTACATCTTTTGTATGAAAAGCATATATTTGCTTTTCTCTTAGGTAAACGCCAAGGAGTGTAATGGCTGGATTATACAGTAGGTGTGTGTATAACTTTTTAAGAAAATGCCAAATTGTTCTCCAAGGTGGTTGTACCACTGTATATTTTCCATCAGCAGTGCATGAGAGTTTCAGTTGCTCCACTTTCTCCCAGTATTGATTAAGGTCAATCTTTTCTAATTTTAGCCATTCCAGCAGGTGTGTAGTGGTATCATTGTGGCATTAATTTGCATTTCCCTAATGACTGCTGAAGACGAGTATTTTCCTGTACTTAACAGTTAGCAGTTTCTTTAGTCAATTGAAAGTACGTACAGTGCATTCTGCTTTTGTTTACCTGAAAATGCCTATATTTTGCCCTCACTCTTTCTTTTTTCTTTTTTACATTCCAGAGAGAGTGGAATGGGTCAGTCTCCACGAGTGGAGAAAGACCTTGCCCTCACTCTTGAGTGAAGATTTTGCTGAGCACACAATTGAACAATTACTTTCTCCAGCCACTTTTTCTCCCATCTTTCAGCTTCCATTGTGACTGTTAAAAAGTTGGATTTTGGTCTAATTATTATCCCCCTGTCATGATCTGTCTTTTCTCTCTTCTCTTCATCTTTGGTGTTCCAGTTTCACTAAGATGTGTGCAAATGTGTGTTTATTTTTATTTATCCTGTTTGGGAACTGTTTGTCTCTCTGAATCTGATACTGATAATTAGCATCTTTTTATCTATTTTTGAAGTTCTCAGTCACAATCTCTGAATATTGCTGCTCCTGTTCCTTCTAGAACTCCTGTTCTTCTTATTCACTCCTCCATGTCTCTTTAACCTTTCATATTTTCACTATCTTCATCTCTTCTTAATGTATTTTGGGCAATTTCCCAGATTTATCTTCTCTTCCCACCTGTGTATAAACTACTCTTTAGGCTATTTTATTCCCATTTTCTTTTTAATTTCTAGAAGTTCTACTTGATTTCTTTTCAAGTCTGCCTACTCTCTCAATGGTCGGTTGCTTCTCTGTGAAATGATCTGATAATTCTAACAGCTGTCACACGTACATGTCTGATTCTGCTTCGTGTTGTTTCTGTTGACTCTCACACACAGTCGCTATGTTTCAAGACTTTTTTTTTTATGTGTGTGAACTCATATTCCTTAGAAATTTATGTGTGGAAATCAAGGCCTGGATAAAAATGTGTTCCTTCATGGAAGTTTTATTTTTGTTTCCACCAGGCAGTTGGGGGCACTACAAACCCAGAATCAATTTACCTAAATTTTAGACTGGAAGTTTCTTTTGAGACAGAGTCTCACTTTGTTGCCTGGGCTAGAGTGCCGTGGCATCAGCCTAGCTCACAGCAACCTCAAACTCCCGGGCTCAAGCGATCCTCCTGACTCAGCCTCCTGAGTAGCTGGGACTACAGGGATGCGCCACCATGCTCGGCTAATTTTTCTATATATTTTTAGCTGTCCAAGTAATTTCTTTCTATTTTTTAGTAGAGACGGGGTCTCACTCTTGCACAGGCTGGTTTCGAACTCCTGACCTTGAACAATCCTCCCACCTCGGCCTCCCAGAGTGCTAGGATTACAGGCGTGAGCCACCGCGCCTGGCCAGACTGGAAGATTTTTTATTTTTGAAGCATACCCTTATGAGACACCACTTCCAAGTGTGTACAGTCCTGTGATTAGAAAATGGGGATCTTCATCATCTTTTTCTGTTGGTGGGATTTTTCTAGTTCACTCACTTTTCTAGTTTATCCTCAGGGGACCCCAGGTTTATGGGGAGAGGTCTAGTGCAACCTCCTTGTCCCCTTAGACCTCAAGTTGCAACTCCTGTCCTCTACACTTTGTTAGGCCACCAGGGATTGGCAGATGTCACCAGGCAAACACCAGCTACAGCTGGAATTTTTCTGGAGTAGAGCATTCTTCTTGTTTAAGATAATTTCTCTTTCTTTTCTGAAAACATTGCCATGCCTTTAAAAAGAAAGATGCTTCTTGTATTTCATCCAGCATTTTAAGCGCTTTATGCTGGGAGGGTTTCTCCAGATAGCTATTGCTGGAAATAGACTATTTATATTTTTTACCCATCTGGAAATTTTTTACATATGGTGTGAGGCAGAGGTCTAAGAGTCCTGCTACCATTTTCACTCTTCCTTCTTTTTCCTCAGAAGTGATATCTTTGAATCAACTGTATCTATATATATATATATATTTTTTTTTTTTTGAGACGGAGTCTTGCTGTGTTGCCTGGGCTAGAATACAGTGGCATCATCACAGCTCACTGCAACCTCAAACTCCTGTGCTCAAGCGATCTTCCAGCCTCAGCCTCCCGGGTAGCTGGGACTAAAGGTGCAGGCCACCACGCCCAGCTAATTTTTCTATTTTTAGTAGATACAGGGTGTCGCTCTTGCTCAGGCTGGTTTCGAACTCCTGACCTTGAGCGATCCTCCCACCTCGGTCTCCCAGAGTGCTAGGATTACAGGCGTGAGCCACTGTGCCCGGCCTGAATCAACTTTTAAAACAATATTTCCCTCCTGTTTTCTATTGCTCATTGCCAGCTGGATACATAAAGAAGTCACAGAAATCTGCTTTTAAGTGAAATATCCCTGAAATAAAATTAGAGATATTTAGTAAATATTTTATCAAGTTAAAATAAAATAATATGATTGGCTGGTTTAGTGGCTCTGGGTTTTTTACTCCTGTGCATTGCTTTAAGTAGAAATCAAAAAGTTCTCAAAATCTACATAACAAAGTGTTGGTTTTTTTTTAACAATCCAGTTTTATCATTTGATAAGAGGGAAGAGGGACCTAGGTCTTCTCCTGACGTATAGATGAAGCAAACCCAGGTAGGACAATAACATTTTGTATCACAAAATGCATAACTTTGAAAGAAGAATGAATTCATAACTCTGGATTTTCAAAATCGTACTGGAACAGAGTGTAATATCAGTTTTAAGATCAAGTCGACTTTATATCAGCCAAATTCATACCAAAGGAGGGAAAACAGAGCATGTTGTAAAACAATTTACCATGTGTTTTTCATAAATTTTAATATAAATGGAGTGCATTATACACTGCTCAGCCCCATTCACGCATAGACAGACAGACATTTAAAAGAAAACATCTGTTGCAGTTTTCACAGCATAAATCTATATTTTCAATCATGTTAAATTGTTACTTGGGAAGCACAATCTCAAAGAAAAAAATAATTTCTGAAGCCCTATAAACACTGGTTTTTATTTGATTAGCTCTCAATCAAGCTAAAAATACCAAAGGAGACCTCTAGAAGCAAGCTCTTTATTCAAAAAATCAATCCCACTTAGAAGGGAAGATATGGGAGAAAAGTCAAACATGTTTTTTTAAAGATGCTTTTTTATTTTAATCAGTAGATACAACTCACGAGGAAAAAAAAGACCTGATTCTTCTATTCAGGTACAATTTATGTACAATAAAAAGCTCAGATTTTGATGAGTTTTGACAGGAATACACATGCAAGTAATCATCATAATCAAAATATTAAACAGTTCCATCACACAGAAAGTTCCCTCGTGCCCTGTTGCTGTCGTCTCCCACCCTCACCTCCAGAGCTAATTGCTGTTCTCATTTCTATCGCAATAGCTTAATTTTGTCTGGATCGTACGTTGGAAAAGTTTTCTGTAAAGGAACGGATAGTATTTTAGGCTCTGCAGGCCACATGCAATTTCTGTCAGCCCTCCTCCCCCTCCCAGTTCTTGCCCTCTTCCTCTTTCTCCTTTACAGCCCTTAAAAAATGGTAAAAGCCATTCTTTCTTAACTCAAGGCCATGCAAAAACAGGCATTGGGGCAGATTTGGCCGGCAGGCCATAGTCTAGATCCCCACATAAATGGCAACATACAGTTTATACTCTTTTGGTCTGACTTCTTCCACTTAGCATGCTCTTAAGTTTTAATCCATGTTATTATTGCATGTATCAATAGTTTGGTCGTTATATTGCTTTGGTTTTGTTGATTTTTCTCTAATATTTGTTTCTCTTTTATTTCTGCAATTCAGTGGCTTTTAGAATATTCACAGTTATGCAACTATCACCACAATCAATTTTTTGTTTGTTTGTTTTGAGACAGGGTCTTGCTCTGTCGCCCCGGCGATAGTGCAGTGGTGTCATCAAGCTCACTGAAACCTCCAACTCCTGGGCTCAAGCAATCCTCCTGCCTCAGCCTCCTGAGTAGCTGGGACTACAGGCCCGTGCCACCACGCCCAGCTAATTTTTCTAATTTTGTAAAGATGGCATCTTGCTCTTGCTCAGGCTGGTCTCCAACTTCTGACTTCAAACAATCCTCCCACCTCCGTCTCCCAGAGTGCTAGGATTACAGGGCGTGAGCCACTGTGCCCAACCCACAATCAATTTTAGAACATTTTCATTATGTCCCCTCCCCCAAAAATCCCATACCCTTTAGGAATCACTTCCCTTTCCCCAACTGCCAACCCTCTTCCAGCCCTTGTCAACAATTAATCTACTCTGTCTCTACAGAATTGCCTATTCCACACATTTCAGATAAACAGATCGTACGACGTGTGGCCTTTTGTGTAGGGCTTCTTTCATCGAGCATAATGTTTTCAAGAATCATCCATGTTGTAGCATATATCAGTACTTCATTCCTTCTTACTGTCAAATAATATTCCGTTATATGGATATCAAATTTTATTTATCCATTCATCAGTTGATAGACAGTGGGTTGTTTCCATTTGCTGGCTATCATGAATAACACTGCTGTGGACATACATGTACATATGTGAACGTGCTTTCATTTCTCTTGGGTGTATACCTGCGAGTTTAATTGTTGGGTCAGATGGTAACTATGTTTTTAAACTTCTAAGGAACTGCCAGACCATTTTCCACAGTGACTGCACCATGTCACATCCCGCCAGCACTGTAGGAGAGTTCCAATTTTCCACATCCTCACCAATACTTGTTATTATGTGCCTCTTTCAGTGTAGCCATCCTAGTGAGTATGAAATGGTATCTTATTGTGGTTTTGATTTGCGTTTCTCTGGTGGCGAATGATGTTGAGCATCTTTTTGTGTGCTGTGTGACTATGCATATACCTTCTTTGGACTCTGTTTGCTTTTTACCTCTACCTCTTCATACTGTTAGTGGTTTCTCCAGGGATTATAATATTCCTTTAACTTACCACCATAGCCTACTCTGAACTAATATTATAACGCATCACATGTATGAGGACATACAATGATGTAATTCCATTTCTATCCCTCCCTATACTTTATGCTATTGTTGTCATGTGTTTTACTTCTATGTATTTTATGAACTCCATATTACATTGTTATTGTTTGCTTTAAACATACCATTGACTTCTGAAGACTTTAGGAAAGAAGAAAGTTGTTTTGTATTTAAATGAATATATACCCTTTCCAGGACTCTTTATTCCTGCTTGGAGATCCGATTTTCCATCTGGTAGTTCTTCCCTTCCACCTGAAGAACTTCCTTTAGTACTTCATGTAGTGCAGTTTGTGGGCAATGAATTCTCTTAGCTCTTGCTCATCTGAAAATGACTTTATTTCACTTTTATTTTTAAAACATATTTTCACTTGATATAGAATTCTAGGTTGATGATCTTTTACTTTCAGCACTTTAAAGACGTCATTCAGTTGTTTTCTGGACTCTATTGTTCCTAATGAGAAGTTGGCTGGCATTTTTATCATTGTTCCCCTAGATATAACGTGTCCGTTTTCTCTGGAGTTTTTAAGATTTTTTTCTTTACTTTTAGTTTTCAGTGGTTTGACTCTGCTTTGCACAGGTGTGATTCTTTTTTGTATTTATCCAGCTTGGGGATTTCAGAGCTTCTTGGATCTGGGGTGCTATAAATTTTTAATCAAATTTAGAACATTTGCAGGCAAAACTTCTTTAAATAAAATTCAAACGATTTCTAATCCACTCTATTTCTCTTTTCTTTATAGGACTTCACTGCATGTTACCTCCTGGTGCTATTTCACATGTCATTGATGAGTTGTTCTCTTTCTCTGTCTCTGTCTCTGTCTCTGTCTCTCTCTCTCTCTCTCTTCCTTTTTTCTCTCTGTGCTTCAGTTTGGATTATTTATATCAATCTGTCTTCAAGTTCCCTAATCTTTTATTTGGTTGTATCCAATCTGCTTATTTTTAACTGCAATATAATTCACGTGTCATAAAATCCACCTTTTTAAAGCGTACAATTAAGTGGGTTTTAGTATATTCACAAAGTTGTGCAAACATCACTGTTACCTAATTCCAGAACATTTTCATCACCTTAAAAAGAAACCCAATAGCTATTAAGAGTTGGCCCTTATTCTCCATGTCCCCCATTCCTGGGCAACTGATCTAATCTCTGTCCCTATGGATTTGCCTATTTGGGACATTTCATCCAAATGAAGTCATAAAATATTTGACTTTTTGTGTCTGGCTTCTTTCAGTTATCATACTTTTTCAAGGTTTATCTGTGTTATAACATGAATAGTCCTTCACTCCTTTTTATGCCTAAATAATATTCCATTGTGTGGATATGTCACAATTTGTTTATCTATTCTTCGGTTGGTGGGCATTTGGGTTGTTTCCACCTTTTGGCTATTACGAATAATGCCACTATTGACATTAACGTACAAGTTTTATGTGGATGTATTTCTCATTTCTCTTGGGAATATACCTCAGAGTGGAATTACTAGATCATAAGGTAACCCTATGTTTAACTTTTAAATGAACTGCCAAATTTTTTTCACAGAATCCTACAATGCTAATGAAATTTTACATTTCCAGCATTGTATGAGGCTACAATTTCTCCACATCTGCACCAACATTTGTAATTGACCTTTTAAAATTATTGTTATAGTCATTCTAGGGGATATGAAGTGGTAGCTCATTGTGGTCCTAAATTTCCCTGATGACTAATGATATCAAGCATCTTTTCATGAGGTTTTTGGCTATATGTAGACCTTCTTTGGAGAAATATCTATCAGATCCTTTGCCCATTTTTAAATTGGGTTATTTATCTTTGTTGTTATTGAGTTGTAAGTGTTCTTTTTATATTCTACGTACTAGTTCCTAGTCAGATATATGAATTATTAATACAAACATTTTCTCCTATTCTGTAGTTTGTCTTCTCACTTTCTTGATGATGTCCTTTGATAAAGAAAAGTTTTTAATTTTTATGAAGTTCTGTTTTTTCCTTTGCTTCTTTGTGTTTTGAGTGTCATATCCAAGAAACTATTACCTAATCCCATGTTATAAAGATTTAGCCCTATCTTTTCTTCGAAGGGTTTTATGGTTTTATAGTTTTAGCTCTTACATTAAAATCTTTAATCTATTTTGAGCTAATTTTTTAATATGGTGTGAGTTAGGGGTTCCTTTGCATGTGGACATCCAATCATCCTACCACTATTCTCCCATTGCATGGGCTTGGCATCCTTGTTGAAAATCAATTAACCATGGACTCTCAATTTTATTCCGTTGGTCTATATGACTATTCTTTTGCCACACTGTCATCATTACTGTAGCTTTACGGTAAGTTTTAGAGTTGGGAAGTGGGAGTCCTCCAACTTTGTTCCTTTTCGAAATGGTGTTGGCTATTCTGGATCCTTTGAATTTCCATGTGAATTTTAGGATTATCTTGTCAATTTTTGTGAAAGAGGTATTTGGAATTTTGATAGAAATTGCATTAAATCCGTAGATAAATTTGGAAAGTATTGCCATCTTAACAATTTAAGTCTTCCAAACCATAAAAATAGATGTTTTTCCATTTATTTAGATCTCCTTTTATTTCTCTCAACAATGTTTTGTAGCCTTCAGTGTAGAAGTCTTACACATATTTGGTGAAATTTGTACCTAAGTAATTTTACTCATTTTGATGCTATTTGAAATAGAATTGTTTTCTTAATTTCATTTTCAGAGTTCATTGCTAGTGTACAGAAATACAATTGATTTTTGTATATAATCTTGAATCCTGAAACCTTACTTTACTCATTTATTAGTTCTAATAGTTTTTTAGCTTAGATTTTCCATAAACAATATTATGTCATTTCTAAATAGAGATCGTTTTAGTTCTTTCTTTTTACTCTTGATACCTTCTGTTTCTTTTTCTCGCCCAACTGTCCTAGCTAGAACCTCTAGTACAATGTTGAATAAAAATGACAAGAGTGGACATCTTTGTCATGTTCCTGGAGCACAGTGGATGATCATAGTTCACTGCAACCTCAAACTCCTATACTCAAGTGATCCTCCTGCCTCAGCCTCCCTAGTAGCTAGGACCACAGGCACATGCTACTACGCCCAACTAATTTTTAATTTTTTGTAGAGACAGAGTCTCACTATGTTGCCCAGGCTGGTTTCAGACTCCTGGACTCAAGCAATCCTTCGGCCTCAGCCTCCCAAAGTGCTGGGATTTCAAGTGTGAGCCACTGTCCCTGGCCCACAATCAGCTTTTAATACTATACAATGAGTGGTTTGTTTTAGAGATGGGGTCTCGCTATGTTGCCCAGGCTGAACTTGAGCTCCTGGGCTCAAGCAATCCTTACACCTCAGCCTCCAGAGTAGCTGTGACTAGAGGCGTGTGCCACTGCACCCAGCACCAATGAGTGTTTTTATGTCAGTTAGTGTATTTTTTAGTTCAAGGATTTCCTTTAGGTTTTTAAAATATGTAACAGCTTTATTCAAATGTAATTTACATACCATACAATTCACCCAGTTGAAGTGTACAATTCAATTCACAGAGTTTGTGGTTCTTTTTTTACCATTTTTATATCTCTACTGAAATTCTCCATCTCTTAACACATTATTTTTATCTTTTCCTGTGTATTCTTTAACATATGTATCAGTTATCCTGTCTGCTAATTCTAACTTTGGGATATCTGAGCATTTGTTTCTATTATCTTATTTTTTGGTTAACTAAGAGTCACATTTTCCTGTTTCTTCATATGTGTAACACTTTGCTATTTCATATAAGACATTGTAGGTAAAACACTGTAGAGATTCTGTATTCTATTATCCTCCTTTGAACAGAGTTGAGTTTTGTTCTAGCAGGCAGTTAAATTACTGGCGTATCACCTGGAACTAGTGGAGGCTTGGTTTTTATTCTTTATTAGAATGTGTTTATTTTAGTTTTGTCCTTATTCCTAGGGAGAATCTCTTGGTCCTGGGCATGGCCCCTCTGGGATTTCAATGGAAAGCCTGAGGTGTTTACCAAGCTCCCCCTAACATAATGAGCTCAAACTCCAGACACTTTCCCCTGAAGTGGGCAGGTACTGAAGTCTCTGCTCAGCAATTTCAGGCTTCCAGCTGTTATTTTCCCCTAATCTTTTTGGAGTCTCTTCCCTCGTGTAGTTTGGGGGTCAGCCAAGGGTTTGAAGAAAATGTATGCACAGATTTGGTGCTTGCCTTCTGTAGCTCCCTTCTTCCTGGTGCTCCCTCCTCAATTTCCTGCGGCCCTGGCAGCTTCACTCTCTGTCCTCTGACTCCTCGGCTGCAGCTTTCTATTTGTTCTCTAGCCTGCGTTCTGCAAGAGCTGGGAAGTGCTCCCCTAGGAGAAGCCATAGAAACGTGGATCTCACCCAGCATGCTTTCCTTCTTTTAAGAATTAAATCCCCTCAAGTTTCTGCCTGTTATTTAAAAAATATTTAGGCCAGAATTTATAATTTTTGTTTTAAAGAGGACTAGTCTAATACAAGCCACTCTGCCAATACCAAAAGTTCAGACCTTGTTCCGGAACTGTTATCCTTTTAATATTCATTATTAAGAGGTATTCATTACCTATTTTATTATAGAAGTAATAAATACTCATATGTTTAAAAATTGCTTAATGATACAGAAATATACAAAAGAAAAATTAATTTTTAAGTAATTAAAAAATTAATCACCTGAATTACCCCATCCCATTCCCCTCTCCACGATAATCTGGCATTTATCCTTATAAACACACACAAACACATACATACATTGCTTTTACATAAGTGGGATGATACTATGCATATTATTTGATAATCCACCTTTTTAAACTTAATATGTTTTTTTAGAGTTTTTCTGTGAGTACGTATTAATATTTATTTCTTTCATCAGATACGCACAGAGCACTTCCTATGTGTCAAGCACTGTTCTAAGTCCTGGGGCTAAATCAGTGAACCGAATGTACAAAAAAGGTTGCCTTCATGGAGGCAAGTGATGGTGAGAGGTGGTAAATCAGAATAAGCAATAACAAAATAAACAAATAATTAAAGTGTAGCACGCGGTGGAGAAGAATTCAGCGGGAAAGACAATAGGAAGTGCTAGCCATTGGGGAGGGGATGGGGTTTGCGATTTTTCAAAGGGTGAACCAGGAAGGCCTCATTCAAAAGGTGACATTTGAGCAGACTTGTAAGAGGTGGTGGAATATGAGGAAAGTACTTTCTAGGCAGTGGGAGAGCAAGAGCAAAGACTTGTCAGGAGCCTGCTAGCATGTTTAGGAAACCATTAAGAGGCCGATCGATGTGTCTGATGCAGAGTGAGCAGGGCAGTAAGAGATGAGGTTAGATTATGGAGTGGTGACACCGTGCCTTGGAGGCCACAGCAGTTGCCTATGTCTACGTGTCATCCCATGGAAGTGGGGGAGTTTGACCCCCTTTTTTTGAGACAGAGCCTCACTCTGTTGCCTGGGCTAGAGCCCCTTTTTCTTCAGTTGATACCGCATGGTGTTCCTGTTGAACCCTGGTCCCCCAATCCAATGAGTGCATTTCTCCTCTGGTGATGGCCTCGTTGGTCTGGGTCTATCTTAATGGAGCTGCAACTCAGCTGTAGTTTCCCCAGACACAATACCATGCCGAGGTACTTTGGCCAAAAGACAAATAGCTTTCCCTGTGATCTCTTGAATACTTATTTTGAGTCCAGATTCTACTTTCCTTCAAAGTAATTTCTCCACTGGAAACCACAGTGTTCTCCCTGCTGAAAGAACTACATCAAGACTGGGCTGCACCTTACCAGGTCTGCCTAACTTCAAATATCAGAGAAGAGGGGCTGAGATGGCCATCTCTACCCTTCCAGTGGGCCCTGGGCCTCTTTGTAAATCAGTTCACCTTCTCCTCAAAGACCAAGCCTCCGTGTCAAAGACATATATAAGAACCCTGCTTTTATGAAGCCACAAAAGATTCCATCTCACCATTCTCTTAGGGCAAGGGTGCCTATCTAACGTACACTGCCATAAATAATGGATACCACTAAAGTTATCCTTCCCTGAAGAGGTTTGTTTCAAGGTGAAATATTAAACATAAGCAGAGAAGAGGGGCAGCTTCTTGGCACTCTCTTACATATGGATGCACCATAATTTAATTGATCTTTCCTCTACTTTTGGGTATTTGTTTCCCTCCTTTTTTATTATTATAAATAATTCTGCAATGAATATCTTGGCATGAGTGCAATACATTTCTGTAGAATAGATTCTTGAAAGCAGAATTGTTGGGTCAAAAGACATATGCATTTAAATTTAAAACATTTCCCAACTGCCCTACAAAAATGCTTTGCCAATTTTTATTCCTGTAAGAATGTCCATTTCCCCATTCTATCACCATCACTAGAACCATTTTCCGCCTTTGATATTAATAGTGTTTCAATTTCCATATCTGATTATTAGGGAGATTGAACATGTTTTGGCTGTTTTTCTTTTTCTGTAAACTGACTCTCCATAGCCCATGCTTTCTATTGGATAGTTTGTCATTTCCTTATCTTGCACGTGTTTATTCCTAGGTACTCTGAAATTGTTGTTGTAAATGATTACTACAGATGAATAGAAAAGCTATTGATTTTTGGTACACTGCCCTTACTTCTGGCATTCCTCCTGAACATTTTTCTTGATTTTAATAGTTTTACAGTTGATTATCTTTCCTTCCTCGGGAGACCATCATATCATTTGCAAATAGTGGTTTATTGTGATTACTGACGTATTTGGACTTACGCCTACTCCTTTTAGTCTATATTTTCTATTGACCATGTTTCTGATTTCTTTTTTCACTTTCTGTCTTTTGAGGCTTGATAGCATTTCTTTGTTCCTTTTGTGGTCTGGAAGTTCTATGTTCTGTTTCTATGCTTCTAGTGGTTGTCCTTGCATATTTTGTTAAATATTAAAACAAAATTTTCTGTCAATATCAAGAATCAAATCAATTCATAACCTCCCCCCAAACAAGATACCATCATTAATACACTGGAACCCAACCTCTCATGCCTCATTTCCCTTGTTTTATCGAAATCATTTGAGATCTTAGTGTCAGATTTTTTTTAAATCTTTTTTCACATTGCATCTCTATTACTTAGGAATCCTTTATTTTCTCCTTTTTCTATATAGAATGTTCTATTTCTTTTGTCAAATCCCATGATTTAAACGGTAGTAATCCTGTTTTTAATTTTACTAGTGATCGACTTTTACATTTACCACATTTCTCTGATGATGAAAGTTAAGAACAGTCAATATCTCCTAACTCCTTTGCTTTATGTCAAATGATTTTAGTGTACCTTTACCTGCCTTGCCCACTGCTCACTCATTTCCCAGTCTTTTAAAATTTACTCTGGGTTTATAAATCCAACTTGCATTTCAATCATATACATCTTTTTTAAAGAATGGATTTTTGTTCAACTTTTACGACATATTTAGTTGGTTTTAATGCTCGTAACCAGTTTTTTATATTACAGTGTTCCCATTTCCAAGTTCTTAATTTTACTTCATCTCTTGAGCAGCTGAAGTATGTCTTCAAGTTGTTTACTTAGGGAGAACACATTTCTCCATCCTTCTCTGTAAATCTGAAGACAACTTGTTGGGTGCAGAATTCTGTGTCACCATCTTTCTCACTCAAAGCTATAACATTTTCTCCCCATCTTCTGGTATTCAGAAATGCCAAGGCAAAGCTTAAGACCAGCCTGAGTTTTCCCCTTTGTAACCCAGTTCCATGTACAGAACCATGTAATATTTTTCCTTCATCTTAGAAAAAAATTGTTTCCATTGTCAAGATAGGTCCTGGTATACAATTCTTTATTGATTTTCTTGGGAACTCATTGACTGATTTAGCTGATCACTTCTCAGCCCAGGAAATCATTTTCTACTGGGTATGTGACTATGACTTCCGTCTGTTTCATTGTCATGATCATAAATACCTCCTGGCTATGCCCTCCTCACCACCAGCTCTCACCAGGGTGAACACAACCGACTTCCCACTAGTCTCTCTGCTCTCCCGCAGCTCTTTCTCCCTTTGCATTCTCTACTTCCATTCACGACTCTAGAGAGCTGCCTGCAGCTGTGAGAATATGCTCCGATCTCCTTAGCATGGCCATTGCAGCCTGCACTGAGTGTGCCCCACCTGTCCCGCCTCACCTCCCACGTGCTCCGTCTTTCTGCTTCACGGAGCCCTGTGCCCTCTGCCTTCATGGCCCAACCAACCTCTCTGAGTTCTTCAGGGCTCAACTTAAATATTGCCTCCTCAGGAAACCTCTCCCTGACTCCCACCTACACTCCATTATGTCCTATTTCAGCCCCCTAAACTCTGTCTTTTGTTCATTTTTCCCCATGAGTATTTATTGTCTGCTATGTGCTGGGCATCATTCTAGACATCAGAGGTACATCAGTGAACAAAAGAGACTAAGGTTTCTGCCCCCGTGGAGCTTAATTTTACAGACATTCCTTTATAGTGCTTCTCAGAATCATTATTCAAACTAACCGATTGTGGAATTGTTTTTATTCTGTCTCCCCCACAAAACTGTAAGCCCTCTGAGGGCAGGGATCAAATTCACCTGTTTACTGTGGTAGCTCCAGGATGTAAGACAATGCCTGGTATGTAATAGACACTCAGTAAATATTAGCTGGGTGAATTAATGCTATTTGTAGAAGTCAGAACTCCTTCAACTTGCAATCCATCTCAAACTAGCTACAGAAAAAACAGAAAACAAAACAAAACAAATCCAAACAAGAGGAATGCATTTGTCAGCTCACTAACTGGGAAGTCTGCGGGCCGCTCTAGCACCATGCACAGCTGGATCCGGAGCCTTGCCCGGTGCCAACAGGCTCCCTCTGCTCCCCTCTGTGTGTTGTCTCATCCTCTCCAGCGCTAGACGGGTTTCCCCCATGTTGCCAAGGGAGATGGTGCTGACAGTTCCAAATTCACATATTCTCAGCTTAGCAACACCAGGATAAAAAAGCATTTGTTTCTCCTGGCATCTGTATGTGTGCAGGGCCCAGACAACTGAAGACTGGTTCAGCGCAGGTGCCCTGGCCCTATCGCTATGTCCAAAAGAATGGAGCATTCTGTTTGGCCATTCCTGGGTGGTCCACCTCTCCCTCAGGGTCTCGTCAAGTCGGCAGAGTCGTGTGATGGATGTGACAGAGATGAGAACTGTAAGTCTACTTGACCTCTGAACCAGGATGTCTCAGAGCCCGAGAGGTATTCCCCAAAAGAATAACAGATGTTACCAACAGAAAGAAAGAAATGTGCTACCAGGGAAAACACAGTAACTGCCGCATTCATTGTATAACGGGTTTTCTTGCTTCTTTTATTTTCTTTTTTTCTTTTTTGAGGCATGGCCTCGCTCTGTTACCCAGAGTGGGGTGCCCTGATGCTCACCTTTAGCCTTGAACTCCTGGGCTCAAGTGACCTAGCCTCCCAAGTAGTTGGGACTACAGGCACACACCACCATATCCAGCTAATTTTTTTTTTTTGAGATGGGATCTTGCTGTGTTGCTCAGGCTGGTCCTGAACTCCTGAGCTCAGGCAATCCTCCCACCTCAGCCTCCCAAAGTGCTGGGATTACCGGTGTGCACCACCGTGCCTGGCCTTTCTTGCATTCTTCCCTTTTTGTAGCCAGTGCTTTTTGCATCTCTACCCCTCTCGGCCTGTCACTTCTGTCTTCTCTTTAATGACTATTTCCTGGAGGTGCTGTCCTCATGCTGAGGGTGGGTCATGGAGAAATACAGGGCACCTTTTGCCTGCTCTATGCAAAGCTACATTTTGAGGACAGTGGCCTCAGGTGGCTTTCCCATACTTTGAGGATCTCTGTGTTGTGGTAATGATCCATTGCAGAAGTGCTACACAGACTCAATCACATCATTTTGCCCCTCCGATCCTGAAGAGCAGGTTAGCGAACACCCCATCTGATTTCAGGTGATTAAGAACTAGCTCTTCATCTGGGCCTGCCAGATGCCCAGTCCCCGGCTGTGTTCAAGGCCCAGGCACAGACTGGAGCTCCCCTTTGTACATGTGCAGCACCCTCAGCTGCATCAGTTTAGAGGCTATGAACTCCCGGGCCACACTGTTTTTGAGGACACTGCACACTGTTTTTATGTAACACAGAGTTACAGTCTAGGTTCAGATCATCATAAACAGGCTTATTCACTTGCATGAAAGTCCATTGGGATCTTCCTGAGTCAGGCAGGATGTAGGACAAGTCTTCACTGTGCAGGACTGTCCTGAGTACACAGAGCATCTGGCACCCCTGGACCCGGACCACTAGATGCCAATGGCACCCCTTAATCATTGTGACAAACCAAAAGTGCTCCACAAATTTTCCAAGTAGCTGCTGGGGGATTGTCTGCACATGTATGGCTCCTCATCCTTTGAAGACTTTGAACCCGGGTTTACTCTCCCCACACCCCCAAGTCCCGCCAGTGTCCTGAGCGCCTTCATTGCCCTCCTGGATCACCCCTCCAGGAATGCAGCAGCTGCAGCAAAGATCAAAGGAAGATTGACCTTTATTTTGCTTAGAACTTTTGCATAGTTGCTCAACATTTTGGAAAGCCACGGAGAGCACAGCTCCTTGAGGTATTTTAGTGGTAGCACATCACAGTGTGTACGTGTATCTGCGGTGTTCAGAGACTTTACATTCACATGAAAACATGTGACCCCTTCATGATGTCTTCAGTGCCCTCATGCCTGAGGTCTGTTACCATATATCATTTCCCCCCTTTTTTTCCTTTATATTACTGTGAGGCCTTTATTTGAACATGTTGGACATTTGAAACTATATGTATAGTACATAATATTATTCATGCATTTATTTCAAGGTAGTAAAGGGGATGCTGATGTTACAAGACATTTTTTGTATGTTGGGTGTGATGGAATTGAGACCAATAAGTCTAGCCATTTGGCAGATGTTAGCAACAAGAAGAAATATTTTTCTGTTCAGAACTATCTTACTTTCCTCAATGACAGAGCCATAGCAAAGGCATACGACCTGCCTTTCGCCGAGAGTAGCTGCCTTTCACCAGCCATTGACACTGCTGGGGCCCTAATAGCTATAATTCTGGTTTCTCCACCCATTCACCTCACCAGCATCTCACACCTACACACGTCTGCTCCCCAGTTGACCGGCCCAGGAGACAGAGGGTCATGGCAGCAGTGGCCCCCCCAGGCTTGGAGAGGTCCCTCCTCCACTCAACAGTGGCTTCATCTCTTGCTCAAGGCCACCGCTTTTCCTCGGGTCTCATGGAGTCCCTCCATTTTTTCCTGAAAGGGCTCACACTTCGTGGGCCTAGGGTCAGATTCAAGACAAGCGCTGGTGACTCTCCAGTCCCCTTTTCCCCAGGCATATGTCCCCTGAAATGTCCCCCAGGCCAGGGCAGCAAGGCCCTGCCTCCCACCCCCGCCGGACAAGAGCTGGGCGCCTTCTCTGAGTCCGGGAGCCACTCCTTCATGCTACCGGCCCTCTCTCAGGCTGTGTGGAAGCATGTTTGTTCGGGAAAACAGAGGAGCAGAAACCGAAGTCTTCATTTGGATTCCAAGCACAGGGCCCTCTCTCACATGCCCACTTGAACCTTCTCTGGGATTTCCCGGCTTACCGTGTTGCTTGCGTGTGCAGGCCGCATGGGGCCGTGCCTGCTCCTCCTCTGACAGTCTTGAGGCCAGTCCCCGCATGTCGCTGCATCCCAAATAAACAGAACTCCAACTCCAAAGGCAGTGACGAATAATGTGGATTTGTTACTGAAGGTTTTGTGAGATGACAGAGAAGTCACAGCGCTCCCCAGAGCTCCTCCCGGTGAACGCCCGCAGCAGCCGCACAGCCTCCTCCTCTCCACCCTACCTTCCTTGCCCTGTCTTCCGTGGGGGCTCCAGCCTCCTGCCCCACGCTCCTCCTCAAAGGCAGCGAGTAGCAGCCCATCCTGAGCCAGAGGCCACCTGGGAGGCCTTGGTTCATCTTCCCACCCTCTCCTGCTGGAAATTCTTGTGGTCTTTAGCAAAGAAGAGCGGGTGTGCCTTTTGCTTGTGTCCTGGAGTCTCTTCCAGCTCAAGCCTGGCCTCACTGCGCCCTCCACCCACTCTGTAGCCAGTCTTTGCCTTCAACTGAAGCTTTGCTCAGGGACATTCCTGCCAGATCCAGTCTGGCCCACAGGGGACCCTCTATGATGACAGAAGCCTTTGGTGACACCCTGGGGCACGTGTGGCTACCATGGGGCAAATCCATAGTCCCAGCCAGCCAGCAGCTGCCCCACCCATGTCACTTCCCTTCCCCAGGAGAAAGGTGGCCTTTGCCAAGCTCTTTTCCTGTGTCACCATCTGCCCAGATGCCTTTCATTGCCACAATCCATTCACGTTTGCAGGGCATGAGAGGGTGGAGGGTGTCATGCCACAAAGCCCTGGGCTGTTCTGGGCTGTCCTTGGGGCTGTAGGACCCTTGCTGGGGGCCATGGGGTGCCCAGAGACCCTGCAATCCCAATGGACCAAACTTGCCACCTCAGACACAAACGAGGGAGTGCTGTCCAACCAGAGCCCTCAGATTAGGGCCTTGTCC
Source organism: Lepilemur septentrionalis (assembly GCA_963573855.1). Taxonomy (NCBI): domain Eukaryota; kingdom Metazoa; phylum Chordata; class Mammalia; order Primates; family Lepilemuridae; genus Lepilemur; species Lepilemur septentrionalis. The sequence continues at coordinate 7,779 of CAUYMX010014129.1, read as the reverse complement.
CTTGCGGATTTGGCCTGCATCCTCTCTGGCCTCCCACATCTGTCTCCCCTCTGAACCCAACCCTGATTTGGGTCGCCTCCCTTTCCTCCTCCCCTCACTAAGCGCTGGAGTGCAGGTGCCCCTCCGGATTCTGCAATATCTAGCATTGTTCAGGAGAACCTGGCTAAATTGTTCCTGCACCGATTGGCTTCAGCCATTCCAGATTCTCGATTCTGTGCTGTGCACCTTGTCAGATGGTTCACTCCAAAGGTTTCTGGAGTCCACACACATGTGGGGAGCGTCTCCCCACCCCTGGTGACCGGGGTTACTAACTCAATGCCAGAGGTCAGAGCCCTCTGCTCACAGAGCCACGGAGACCATGGCTTTGGCAGCTGGAAGTTCTACTTGGATTGATTCTCCAGAAGCAAACCCTGAAAGGAGGATTTGCAGGTGGGTAATTTAAGAAGAGATCCCAGAAAGAGCCAGTAGGGGAACAGTAAGGGGGGCACCAAGAAGGGAAGGGGGCTCAGTCCCACAGGGGACTGGAGGCTGGTGCAGGCCACAGGTCAGGACTGCCCTGCCCAGGGAGCAGAGGAGCTACAGGATTTACACACATGGCCCCTTAGTCACTGGTAGAGTTGCGCCTACTCCATGTCAATTCCTGGTGACTTACACCCTTCGTGCATTTCCTTAAAATGGGTTCCAAAGCCTGAACTCAGTCTCTGGCGAAGATGGATGCAGGCTGTTGGAGGTGAAAGCACTCAGGTTGCAGGTCTGCAAAAATGATCCAGGGGTGTATGGATGGGCAGAGTGTGGACAGCGTCAGCTACGGAGTCTCTCTCTAATCATTTCCTAGTGCAAACTCGTCCTATCTTCCTATCTGAGGCCTGCCGCCTCCCCACACTCTCTGGCATGTTGCAGCCTCCACTCATCCTGGGAACAGAGTCCCTTTCTTGCTCCATAGTCTGTCCCGTGGCATCTGCCCAGCCAGTGGGTAAAGTAGACCCAGAACCCAAACCAGCCACAGTGCCTCTGCTTCCAACTCCTCCCTGCTCCAGGAAAGGATTCAACCCCTTAAGAGATTGGAAGTCTGTTGAGGCTGGAGTTTCCTGCTTCCTCATAAGGTGGGATGGAAATTTCTTCTACACGAAGGGTAGCCAGGGACTAGGGCACACCATGTGGCCCACAGGGCAGACAGCCTCCAGACAGGTGTGGGTGTCTGTCCTCGGCAACACCATCCTCTAACCCATCACCCGAGTGACATGGATTTCCTTCTGCCCCATGGGGGCTGACACTCACCCCTGTGACTCAGCACCTGAGCTCCCCAGACCACCACTCAGGTTAGGAGGTGTCCCCCTCCTGGTAAGACTCTCTTCTATTCTGTTTCCGTATCTTTTGCTGTCTCCAGATTAAGCGTTGTGGAGAGGGCTTCCCACATTCCCACGGACATGTGAGTGTCTCACCTTAACCTGGGGTCAAGGTGTCACTGGGCTCCCATTTCAAGCGGTCACCAGTCACCTTCCTCTCCCCATCCTCTTCACCATCCATCTCCCCCCTACTCTTCATCAAAAGAGAGGGCTGGCTTCTCTTTGGTCTGATGGGGGCATTTCCTGTTCAGCTTGTCATGGAGGTTATGGTCAGTGTCCTCAGACAGGTGGATTCCCAGCCCTCCAGGTCCCTCCTGGGTGGAATCTCGTTGAGATGTACCACCTTAGCAGTCCTGCCTCCTGCTGCCTGTCATAACTCTTAGGGATCCTGACCAGGCCCTATCAGATACGGGGCTTCCTCGATTGCTAAGCTATCTCTTGCCTATCTGGGGCCATTTTTTTTTTTTTTTTTTTTGAGACAGAATCTCCCTCTGTTGCCTGGGCTAGAGTGTAGTGGCAAGATCATAGCTCAATGCAACCTCAAACTCCTGGGCTCAAACAATCCTCCTGCCTCAGCTTCCCAAGTAGCTGCACTACAAGCATGCACCAGCACACCCAGCTAAGTTTTCTACTTTTTGTAGAGATGGGGTCTCACTATATTGCTCAGGCTGGTCTCGAACTCCTGGCCTCAAGCAATCCTGTTGCCTTGTCCTCCCAGAGTGCTAGGATTATAGTCATGAACCACCATACCTGGCCTACCAAATCCATTTTAAAACCCAATCTCTAGTCTGCAACCCCGACTCTGCACCTGGGTGAATTGTAAAGCACCTTTCAGTTGCATTGACAAGAACACTAGTAACTCAAATTACTTTAAGTAAAAGGAAGAATTACTAGTTCATTAATCAAAAAGTCACAAGGGCTGTCAGCTTCAGATTCAGCTGGATCAAGGTGCTTAAACAAAGTGTTAATATAAGCTACAGCCTGTGAGCCAAATCTAGCCTGCCACGTGTTTTGTAAATAACCTTTTACTGGAACACAGCCATGCTTATTTGTTTACATATTGTCTATGGCTGCTTTTACTCTACACTCACAGAGCTGAGTAGCTGCAACAGAATCCACATGGCGCAGACAGCTGAAATTATTTACTATTGGCTCTTTACAGAAAAAGTGTGCCAGCCCCTGGCTTAAACAATATCATCAGGAAACTACCTTTATCTCTTCTTGCCTGAAAGTTATTTTCAGTTCCCCTCGGCCTTGCCCCCTAAACTACAAAGACTTGAAGTGGATAGAGTGTGGTTTCCCCAGTGAAGACTGGAGTGTGGACCAGGAGAAGGATAAAAGGCTTTGGAGGAGGCCAAAATGACAGATGTCTGCTCTGCAGGCTCTGATCTTGTTCTCCATGCAGTGTTACACCAGCCACCACAGTGACAAACTGTAAGCCACTTGGAGTTTGTCCTTCAGCCTGGTGGCATCCCAAGTGAGACTGTCCCTGTGGGTCCTCTTGCTGTCATGCCCAACACAAGGTCAACAAGTGGCCATGGCTCCAGCGCATCTATCACAACAGGGAGTGCACAGTCAGCAGCGCTGTTCCCGGGGCTCGTGTGGGTTAGAAAATCCTTGCACCGGGCCCTCTGCTCTTTCTGATCTGGATAGAGCATTCCAAGCACGTTTACTAACGTTCTGTTAAAGCCCTTGGGTTGGACGTCCCCCTTGGGGAGCAATCCTAGCTTTGCCAATTGAAATTCTGCTGGTAAAGTGATTCTCAAAATCTCACAATTTCTTGGTCAGAAGGTTTAAAAACAGGAAATCCATAAACCGAAAAGAACTTAAGAACTTCTCCCACCACACTTCTGCCGCAGAGGATGCTTCTTGATCCCTGGGGGAATACCCGGGCATGGGGGAAAGGGCACCATCCAGATTTTGTCCAGTTTCAGAAGGCGACAATCAAGGAGCGCGATTTTTGTCCCACGTGGTCTCTGCGTGGTCTCCAGATACGCTGGTTCATGAGCAATGTTCTCCAGGCAATGCACCAGGGCGCAGGTGTCGCTTTTTGTTTGGATGTCCTCTGCCATCTTTGGCCACAGGAACCATGCTCTAATTCGCCCCAGCATCTGTTCCCTCCCCAAAGCCTGAAATCATCATGCATGGACCTCAGTGCCACCGAGCATCCTTTTTGAGACAGTACCAACTGCATCCACAGTCCATTTGCGAGACACAAAGAATCCTGTGTAATACCCTAATAATTGCCCCAATAATTAGGGCAATTTCTGTCATTCCTAGAGTAGGGTATTTGGGCCATAGGAGCAGCTTTGTACCCTTCTTCCCAAAGGGACCTACTTCCCTTTCACGGTCAACTGCAGCTCGACATCTTCCTAGTCAAACTCTTTGCCAATTCCGCCTTCCATCTGAGGCAGGGAGGTAGGTCTGGGTTATGTAATTCAAGGTTGCAAGTACAACTTCTGAGGGCTGCCCCAGGCTGTCAGCCAAGCCTCTTTTCCAGACCCCTCTGCCATTCCAAATGGCCTGCACTCCCTCATTAAGATGGTCTCGGTGGCCTGAGGACATGACCTTTGTAAAATAGCAGCTGTACCTTCAGAGCACAGGGTAACAGTGCTGGAATGACAGGCCACTGGAGCTTCCACCCAGCAAGTCTCCGAATACCCACTGCAGTGCTGGTAAGTGAGGGGTGTGACAGCCCACCCCTGGAAGGGGGCTTCATGTTCATGTTCCTTAGATGTACTCTGATAAGCCATGCCAGCATTAAAAACGCTGCTCTGTCGATGGAGTACTGAGCCTCACTACCAGATAGACTTGAAAGAGCAAATGTCAAAATTTTATTATCCCTGCCAACTTTTTTTTTTTTAAGAGACAGGGTCTCACTCTGTTGCCCAGGCTGGAGTACACTGATGTGATCATGGCTCAGTGCAGCCTTGAACTCCTGGGCTCAAGAGATCCTCCTGTCTCAGCCTTCTGAGTAGCTGGGACCACTACAGGCTCGTATCACCATGCCTGGCTAACCTATCAACCAACACCACCTTCTATCTATTTGTCCTAGATCAAGATCATTTGTCTGTTGGCATCCTTTCCTTTAGGAAACCACCCCTCCCTCCACCCCTGTGGTTTAGGTGGCACTGATCCCCATTCAGTCTGCATCCCTAGGGCCCAAAGGTAGGTATGTGATACAAGCCTGAGAGTCAGACTGTTCCATTTCTCTAGCCATAGTGATTAGTTCAGGGATGGGCACATGACCAAACTGGGCCAATCAGAATCTTCTCTGGGAGTTTTCTGTCAGAACAGTCAAGAAAATGCTTTTTCATTCTCTGCCTGTGGCCATTTTCACTGCCCACATAAAGGAATAATTCTATGATAGAAAAGAATGAAGCCAACAAGCGACATGAACCAGAGGATAAGCCGAGATGAGAGATGGAGAGGGACAGAGACAGACACAGGGACTGAGAGAAACTTACTGACCACTATTTGAGCCCCTGAACCCAACTGTTTCTGGGTATCTAGGCTTTGAGAAAATAAAATATTATAGGCCCCCAATCTACCATTTCACCTTTGTTTAACATTGTAGCTGAAACCAGAGGTTTCAATAGCAATAAATACAGAATCTGAAGAGAATGAGAAGTTATTGACACAAGGGCTTTTGAGAATGCAAACACTGGACTGGACATAATTTTTGTGTAGCAAAGATTAGGAATAGGTTGAAGACCGGGCACAGTGGCTCACAGCTGTAATCCTAGCACTCTGGGAGGCCGAGGTGGGAGGATCGCTCAAGGTCAGGAGTTTGAAACCAGTCTGAGCAAGAGCGAGACCCCGTCTCTACTAAAAGTAGAAAGAAATTAATCAGCCAACTAAAAATATATAGAAAAAATTAGCTGGGCATGGTGGCGCATGCCTCTAGTCCAGCTACTCGGGAGGCTGAGGCACAGAGGTTGCTGTGAGCTAGGCTGATGCTATGGCACTCTAGCCCAGGCAACAAAGTGAGACTCTGTCTCAAAAAAAAAAAAAAAAAAAGAAAAGAAAAAGAAAAAGAGAAAAGAGAAAAAAGTTAACCTAAAGAACTACGTGCCTAGTATAACTTGCTACCAATTATATTAGAAGGTTATATATATAAGTACATAGAATATTTCTAGAAAGATATTTGAGAATTTCATAACAGGAACTTTCAGGGGGTGGGGATAAGGAGGGTTTCACTTTTACTGATAATGTTCTACTATTTCTATTTAAAAAAAAAACAAACAAACGTACATTTATAAGTTTAAAATAAAACCATAATTTTTAATCATTTATTATTACTGCAAAATGGCAGTAATAATAAAAATTATCTGAATGGAATTGTTGCAAGAATTATTGGTATTTTATAAATGGGAAGAATTATTATTATTAGTCCGCCTGCAGCAATGACTTGCTTGAGTCAGTTATTTAATAATGAGTACATAAGACTCGCAAGCACACAGCAAAGCAGGCAAGACTGGCATGACTATTCCTATTTTATACATGAGTATACTGAGGCACAAAGACGAAAAGGGCACATTCAAACTTGACGAAAAGATTCAAGAAGGCCAGAGTGTAGGGTCTGACAAAATATGGGTTTGAATCTCAGCTTTGCTAGCTATTTGCTTTGTGATTTTAGGCTTGTTAACTTCTCTGGGCCAGAGAGTTAACCATACCTATCAAAAAAGGACAAGGCCTTGGGCCTCACAGGACTGTGAGGATTAAAAGCTACTGTAAATGGAAAAGGCCTCCCACAGCGCTGGGAGCCTGGTAGAGGTCCAAGAAATAGTAGCCATTGAGGTGATTCTTATGTAAATACTCCGAATAGTAGCTGCTGACATTTACAGAACCAGGTGTCAGACCCTGTTAGGTGCCCAGACCAGGCAAGGCAGGTCTTCTGGTCTCTAAGCCTTTGCCTAAAATACCAGCTTCTGCTCTTTCAAGCTGTGCTGTGGCCGTGGCAGTCAGTGATGCAAATGAATGTTGACTTTTTATTAACAAAACAATGAGCCCCTTGAAGTACACAATGGAAATGTTTAGAACTTTGAAAGAAGAGAAATAGGTTAACAAGTGTTTATTGGTATACTCACACCCAGCTCTACTTGTCAATAAACATTTCCCAAAGCCTTCTGGGACAGCCCACATTGGAATCCAGGCGAGGTGTCTAAAATGCTGTATGAGCGGGAACCTGTTACTTAAGCTCACCGTGTTTAAGATTAATGCAGGAAAAACAGGAAAGTAATGACACTAACCTCTTGAGGATTTGGTGAAATGTGTATGAAAGAGCTTGGCATTTACTAGAAACAAAGCAGTTTTTCCTAATGAAGGAAATCGATTTAAATTTTACCCTAAACCTCTCCCCCCAACCATCGCTACTTTAGGAGAAGCAATTGCAGACTCCCCTGGATTCTGAGCCCTAACGCGGGGATTACAGAGCCACTGCCAGTTTCCTGGGGAAGATAGGTGGGAGGAATGAGGTGTGGAATAAGGACTGAGGATACCTAGAGCCATCGTGCTAGGGGCAGAATAGGCTAGTTAAGTAAGCAACAGAGACTTTTAAAAACCCACAATTTTTCCATATGCATGAAGATATTCATTACAAAGATATCCACTAAAATACTGTTTCTAGGCTGAGTGCAGTGGTTCACGCCTGTTATCCCAGCATGAGATGGGAAGATAGCTTGAGGTCAGTGGTTCCAGACCAATCTGGACAACATAGCGAGACTCTGTCTCTACAGAAATTTTCTTCAAAATCAGCTGGGCAGCACACTGGCGTGTACCTGTAGTCCTGGCTACTAGGGAGGCTGAGGCAGGAGGATCGCTTAATCCCAGGAGTTCCAGGTTGCAGTGAGCTATGATCACACCACTGCACTTCAGCCTGGGAGACAAAATGAGAAAAAAAAAAAAGCTTTCAGTCTCCACTACCTCTTCCCTAGACTACAGCAATCACCTTATATCTCATCCCTACTGTCCATTCTTTTTTTTTCTTTTTTTTTTTTTTTTGAGACAGAGTCTCACTCTCTTGCCTGGGCTAGAGTGCGTGGAGTCAGCCTAGCTCACAGCAACCTCAAACTCCTGGGCTCAAGCGATCCTTCTGCCTCAGCCTCCCAAGTAGTTGGGACTACAGGTATGTGCCACCATGGCCGGCTAATTTTTTCTATATATATTTTTAGTTGGCCAATTAATTTCTTTCTATTTTTTTTAGTAGAGACGGAGTCTCTCTCTTGCTCAGGCTGGTTTTGAACTCCTGACCTTGAGTGATCCTCCCGCCTCGGCCTCCCAGAGTGCTAGGATTACAGGTGTGAGCCACCGCGCCCAGCCTAAGGCACTATTCTTAACTCCAGTAATAAAGATGGTGGTGATAAGAAATAGATCCATAGGGAAGAAGACAAATAATCAATAGCTGATGAAGGGTTAATATTTCTGGAGGCTA
>CAUYMX010014123.1:0-19548 GCA_963573855.1 Lepilemur septentrionalis | reverse complement strand
ATCAGACTAGCTCACAGCAATCTCCAGCTACTGGGCTCAAGCAATCCTACTGCCTCAGCCTCCCAAGTAGCTGGGATTACAGGCATGTGTCACCATGCCCAGCTAATTTTTTCTATATATTTTTAGTTGGCCAATTAATTTCTTTCTATTTTTAGTAGAGATGGGGTCTTGCTCTTGCTCAGGCTGGTTTTGAACTCCTGACCTTGAGCGATCCATCCACCTCGGCCTCCCAAAGTGCTAGGATTACAGGCGTGAGCCACCGCGCCCAGCCTGATAAGGGAGTTTAATGAGACAAAAGTACAAAGTCGTAAGCACCATACTTAGTTAAGAACATAGAAAAAAATAAGCTCAGTTTATGTCAAAAATGAAAGATGCCAGATTAAAAATGGCCACAGCTTATTTGGCATTGCTCTCATTAAGAAACAGGATCTCTTTCCTCTTCCTGTGACTCTGGGCTGGCTTGTAACTGCTTTGGTCCATTGTGCATGGTGGAAGTAACAATATGCCAGTTCTGAGCCTAACTTGAAGAGTACTGGCAGTTTATACCTCAGTCTTTTAGAGGCCACCATGTAAGAAGCATGGCTACCCTGTGACCACTAACTGAGAGGATTCATGTGGACAAACAGAGCAAGAGAGTGAGAGAAAGTAGCACAGAGGTGCCAGATACGAGAGTGAATAAGTCATTTTGAAAGTGCGTCCTCCAGCTCCAATTGTCCTAGCTGCCGTCACATGGATCAGACACTAACCACCCAGCTGTGTTCTTCCCAACTTCCTGAGCAACAAAAACACCAGCAAAATAAAATTGTTGTTTTAAACCACTCAAGCTTGTGGTAGTTACTTATGTAGCAATAGATAACTGAAACAGTTAAAACTTTCCCCTAGAAATTGAAAATTTCAAGGAGGAGTTTAAAAAGTAGTGGAATACATTTTTAAAGTTTAGCCCGCTGGAGGGTGATTCCTTAGGAATTTATTTTGATATCAAGAAAATAGCATAATTTTTCACACCTCTTACTAAATAAGCCAGACTGAAACGAGTTTAAGCTCTAGCTCTGTCACTTGCTGTATGGCCACATTAAATAAATCTCTAAGGCACAGTTTGCATATTACTATAATAGACATAGTAATAATTTGTAAGATTATCATAAAGTTATAAATGGTATACAGCTTATTTTATAGTCTCTGTTAGCAAGTGTAGATACTGAGTGTTTTACTTCGTCTATTCTGGAGTTTTGTATCTGAGCTCAGACTTATAATTCTTGTTTCATATGGTACCCAGTCTGTATTCAGAGTCATTCCAAATCTTTCCTGAGATATTAAATTAATGGCAGAGGGCTTCATAGACAGTATGTATCACACAGACCATTGCCCAAGTCCAAGGAAAAAATAAAATCATAGGCTCTGCTGATTGCCCTTGTAAATAAATCAACCTGGAGATCATGAAGACCCAGTATATAGTTCTGGTTTGTAAAACTTTAAGAAAATAATGGCTTGCTTTTGAAAAAATATGTCCTTTTATTCTTTGAAATTAGTTTCAATTAGTCCTGTGTCAATTAGGAATACATTACTTGTCAGATTTTGGCATTGTCCAAAAATATACTTCTGCCAAATGTGTTTCAAGAAATCTGTCATGGCTGACTCCATCGGAGCCCAGCAGAACATAGAATAGGGTTTAGAGAAGATTTAATGAAAGGTTGGCTTATGCAGTGGGACGAAATTAAGGGCTCCACCAAGACTGGTAAAACACACAGAGATAACAGCCATAGACTGCTGCCTCACCAAGGGCTAAAAGCACAAGGGATAAAGAGAAGTGTTGTCACCCTCCACTCTTCCTGGGAATTTCTTTGGTCAAACCTAAACAAGAACAGAGAGCTGGAAAGGTCAGATTATGTAAGATGGTGTCATCAACCCCCTGCGGCACAGACAAAAGCAGAAAAGAGCAATTAGTAGACCTCGAGGTCCAAGCAGACAATAACCAGCACATTGCCTGACTGTTGATTTCAGCAGAATTGTTGGCTTGGCTGCTCTGAATGATGAAGCTTGGTCTAATGTTGCATAGCTGTCAAACATGCTTGCCCTATTTATAGTCTATAGCCTTTTTCAAGTCAGCATTCACCCAAAAACAAAACAAAATAAAAAAAAGGGCAAAAGTCAAAGTATATAGATTTTTGAGGAAACACTTCAAATAGCAACTTACTAGCAATCAGAAAAATGCAAATTACTATAATGCATAAATAAAAATATATTATGTTGCATATCTCACTGTAATAAGATATTATTTACACCTATCATATCAGCAAAATTATCAAATTTTATCTTATCCTGGGTTGGTATGGATGTGGGCCCTAAGAACTCTCCTACACTATTGGTGGGAGTGTAAATTTGTTTGCATTAAAGAAGCCAGGAGAAGTGTCATGTGTCTTACAAACATCCTCCAGTCTTCCTAGGGTCAACAGAATTGAACAGCCTGTATAAATCCAATGGATTATTCAGCCCTCGTGACAGGCTTCAGCAGACCTTGCTCTCCCAGGGTACTCTGACGCATGAGCTCTGCCCTTGACTTCCAAGGGAGACAAGCCCTCTCCTCAACAGCGCATTCCATAGTTGTGATCTCCCTGCACCAGCGCAAATGAAACTCCAACTTGCACTCTCACTTGAAGCCTGGGAATAAATCAGATCTTCAGATAGTCCCTCCAGGCACTTCCAGGAAAGGTTGCTTGAGCAATTAGAAATTCAGAGAGAGTTATCAACATGTTCTCAGGCCACATCTACCCAGAACACACTTTTCTATTAACAAAACTTGTTTGGCCGGGTGCGGTGGCTCACGCCTGTAATCCTAGCACTCTGGGAGGCCCAGGCGGGTGGATAGCTCAAGGTCAGGAGTTCAAGACCAGCCTGAGTAAGAGCGAGACTCCGTCTCCACTATAAAATAGAAAGAAATTAATTGGCCAACTAAAAATATGTGTAAAAAATTAGCCGGGCATAGTGGCACATGCCTGTAGTCCCAGCTACTCGGGAGGCTGAGGCAGAAGGATTGCTTGAGCCCAGGAGTTTGAGGTTGCTGTGAGGTAGGCTGATGCCACGGCACTCACTCTAGCCCGGGCAACAGAGTGAGACTCTGTCTCAAAAAAAAAAAAAAAAAAAAAACTTGTTTGGGGGTGGAGAGAATTTTTTATGATTTGTTGTTGTTATTTTATTCTTTGCATTTGTCTGTATTGTTTAAATAACTTAGAAGGAGCAGATATCATTTGCAAGCATACAAACAAAACAAAACTAACAACAATAAACACAGGGCTTGTTGTTAAAATAATTTAAAAATTTTACAAATAAACCAACATTTTTTTTCTCCCAGAGATGGGAGATCTCTAAAAATAAAAAAGGTTTTAAAAAACTATTATTCTGTAAATTAATTATCTTCATTTCCAGAGATATAGATAATTTGGAAACAATTATTATTATTATTTTATAGAAAAACATAAGGAAACTCTGAGTTGGGATATAATTGATACTGCTCATGAGAATCAATGTTAAAATTTCAACTTGTAATTTCACATTTTGATAAAGAATACAAAGCTTATTTGTATTAGTCAATTTATAGCAGAAAAACAATCAGGAAAATAAGGGTGTCTCAAATGAACACACTGAGTTTTAGAAGCCTTAGTATATATACTTTAATGCTTGTGTTACTTATCTTTATCTCTGATCTATCCAAATGACATTTTTCACTGATGAATGGTGATTATTTTTAAACCTACAATGACACAGACATTACTTAATGAAAAAATAGTCTTCTTTTCAAGCATCAAACATACAAAGCTTGGAATACCTCAGTATGAATGAGTGAGTGACCAACAATTAAATGATTTAGTTCATTAGATTAATTTAGAACACAGTTTTAGTTCAATGGCTTCTTTATCTATCTAGCTAAAAATGATGATTTTTAGAGAATATAATTCCTCACAATACGATTTTTAAAACTATCGTGACATAACGGTTTTCATCAATTCTGTATGGCTTTCAGTGAAATTAACACTCTGTATGCTGAATAGAAGAGTGACACTCAAATAGGAGAATAAGATTAATCTGTTGTGATTATTAAAAATGCAGATTCTTACACTTCACACCCAGAGAATCTGATTTGGTGGCAGAGTTGGACAATCTGTATTTTCTGGAATGAATGAACCACAGGACATAGTAAGAAAGGGTGCCCATGAAGATAAGCTTATATTGAAGGTAATACGTTGGTATTTTCTTTCCCTATTATTTCACAAATATAAGAAAGTTCTAAAAACATACGGGGACACAAGCATATATGTATACATTTATAGACATACATATACTTAGTTTCTATTTCCTTTATCATTTTTCTATGAAAGTCATTATTCAGTTCTCTATTTCATGCCATAAAATTAAGAACAATATAAAACTCTCCATGCACAGTGGAACACTGGTAGCCTTCTAATTCTGGTTTACATTTCTATTTACACTAAATAAAGAGAAGATAAATGGCTTTTTTGTCCTGTGGTTTCATGGCTCCACGAGAAGGCTTTGTACCAGAATGCACATGAAGAGGCTTGCAGGAAAACAGAGTTCACTATTGAAAGGTCATCATATGTACAGGGATTCAGTGGATACCACCAAATGATAATGTGAATAAATCACCATTGACTGCCTCTGTTCTGAATCTTGACAAGATCACACTTTGCTTTTAGATTCATGGTACAAATCAGTGCTTACAAATCTGTAAGAATCACATGGTAAGCTTTTTAAAACATACAGATTACTAGATTTCAGCCCACTTTTTAAATTCAATATATCAAGGATAGAACATGATGATATATGTCTTTTAAAAATACACCCAAGTGATTCTCATGTGAATATAGGGAACTATTGGCTTTCATCTTAGTAATCAACAGTGCATATTTTGTTTTAAAATTATTTTATTAAGTAAACAGCTGGTAAACGATCTTGGAAAAATCTAAGCCAGAGTTACAGATTTGAAAAGTGTTAGCATGTAAATAACATGTGATAATCTTTTAGACAATAATTTACTTGAAGTTATATGCCTTTCCCTTGAGATTTTTTCAAAATATTTGGCATTCTTGCTTACCAAAAGTGTATCAAATTCAATCAAGGACTTGAAGGGTCATCTGAAGCCTATGCATCTATGTACAAAAAATAGTTAATTCTAGGTTAAGGACACCAAGACAATCCTTCATAAACTTTAATTTGCACATTCAGGTGTTTGATGATGCATAGATGAAGAGTATAAGGTTGTATATCCTTACAAGAACCCCCAAAATAGATATTCTGCACTTCCAAATTCAAAAATATGTCAGTATGCTTTAAAAAGTAGCTGGGTAAATTCTTTCCTTAAGCCAATGTCCACAGTGTTTTTCCTAAGTTTTCTTCCAAAAATTTTATGGTTTTCATTCTAACATTTAAATTGTTAATCTAACTTGAGTTAATCTGGGTATATGGTGAGAGATAGGGATCCAGTTTCAGTCTTCTGCCTATGGCTATCCAATTTTCCCAGCACCATTTATTGAATAGGGTGTCCTTTCCCCAATGTATGGTTTTGTCTGCTTTGTTGAAGATTAGTTGGTTGTAGGCATATGGTTTTATTTCTGTGTTCTCTACTCTGTTGTATTGATCTATGTGTCTCCTTTTATATCAGTAACATGCTGTTTTAGTTACTATAGACTTATAGTATAATTTGAAGTTGAGTACTGTGATGACCTCAGATTTATTTTTTCTCTTAGGATTGCTTTGGTAATTCAGGCTCTTTTTTGCCTCTTATGAAATTTAGAATTGCTTTTTTTTAATTCTGTGAAAAGTGATGTCGATATTTTGATGAGAATTGCACTGAATATGTAAATCACTTTGGGCAATATGGACATTTTAACAATATTGATTCTTCCAATCCATGAGCATGGGATGTTTTTCCATCTGTTTGTGTCATCTATGATTTCTGTCATCAGTGTTTTGTAGTTCTCCCTATAGAGGTCTTTCACCTTCTTGGTTAAGTATATGAGGTCTGTCCTGAAAGTATCCAGCCATTTTTATTAATAATATAATGAGTATGGTTTTCCTGACATCATTGTAACCTGGGAGTCAAGGAGAGCAGAGTGTAATGCACATGCATGAACATTAAGAACTTCCTGTACTAGTCAGCGGAGCACTACATGCTGTTGAGTGAGTATGTGTACTACGTGGGCATCATGTTCAAAATGAGCAAGTAGAGCAATGAATCTGCATCAAATTTTACATTAAGCTGGAACATTCCTCTGTGGAAACTATTCGGATGATTCAGATGGTTTTTAGGGGATGATGCAATGAATGCGTGCAAATAAAAGTGTGGCACAAATGTCTGAAAGATGGATGAGAATCTGTTGAAAATTATTCACATCCTGGAATGCCTGCAACAAACAAAACACCTGAGAATGTTGAACATGTACAGGTTAAGAGATGTTGTGAGAATTGTGTGAGATCCCAATGTGCCTACTTTGCAGGGAACTGAGGCATCATTGCACTATATACAATGTTTTTTGTATCTTGTATCTTCTTCAATAAATGTTTCTCTTTTTCCTATTACATGCCTGGATAATTTCCAGAAAGACCTTGTATACCTACATTTTTTTTTTCTCCCAGCTATTGTAAATGGAATTAAATTTTTTCTTTGACTCTCAGCTTGGCTATTATTAGTACATAAAAGTGTTACTGATTGTGTACATTAATTTTGTAAACTTAGACTTTACTGAATTTATTTATCATTTCTAAGTGTCTTTTAGAGGAGTCTTTATGATTTCACCCAACTTTTCTAATTCAATCTATCATAGAACCTAATGGTATGTGATGCCTCTAGATTTGTTCTTTTTGCTTAGGATTATGCTAGTTTAGTTATTCGAGCTCTTTTTAAATTGAAAGATAACACTGTATTCATCATATACAACATAATGTTTTATATTATACAGTCATTTCGGAAATTACTAAATCTAGCCAATCAGCATATGTGTTACCTCACATAGTTAATGTTTTTATGGTGAGAACACTTCAGATCTACTCTCTTAACATTTTTCAAGAAAGCAACACACAATCATGTGCCATTTATAGAGAGGGTTATGTTCTGAAAAATGTTTCATTAGGCAATTTCATCATTGTGAAAACATCACAGAGTGTCATTATGTTTCACATGGCTGTATTATAAATTGTTGTCACCATATTATACAATAGACCTCTTGAATTCATTCCTCCTATCTAAAATTTCTTATCCTTTGATCAACATCTCCCTAAGCCCCTGCCCCAATCACCCAGCTTCTGATATCCACCATTTTATTTTCTACTTCTATGAGATCAACTTTTTAAAAATTTCACATGTAGGTGAGATCATGTGGTATTTCTCTTTTTGCGCCTGGCTTATTTCACTTAATATAATGTCCTTATAGTAAATTCTCATAATTTTATGTTGTCTCTGCATCCATATTAAGTACAAGTTTAACTTTCTCATACCAAAAGTATGGCTCAGCACCCTTGACACAATTCCCAGTTCTGTACCACATCCAAATGGCTCAAGACAGTAGCCAGAAATGAGAATTTAAAGACATCTCTCCTGTCTAGCTGAATGGAATCCCAGCTTTACCACAGCTTTCTTTAAATGGACCTTTCAGGCATCTGCATGTGATCTTAGAGTGACCCACACTGTATTCCTTTATAGATACTAGTTGCCGTAAACTCTCGCTCTTTGCCTAACTCTTCATTCTGCCTCACCCAACCTGGTGCCAGAAGACTACCCTTCCAACTCATCATGCCCTCTCTGCCCAGGATCTTTAAGTAAAATATCTTTGTATTTATTTCCCATTTTGGTGCTGTACTGAAGAAATAGGGGCTGCCCCAGTACCAGAGGGACAGTCAGGGAGTCATAAACTGGACACAGGTTGGACAAGAGCCACAAAGAAGTCTGCCAGTTTAAGGAAGTTTCCTGTATGACGGTGGTTGCATGTGAGACAACAAGGCTTTAGGTTGTCCACCAGGTTAAAAGAAGTACATCCTGAAAGATACACTGTAAACACCCACTTCTAGCTTCCCTTCACTTCTCGTTAGGGCAGGTCAATAGCTGCTCTGGTACTGGGACCCCAATTTCGCTGGGGGCTCTCGACAGTCTTTCAGGTTCAAACATGTAGTTGAAATGACAGGAGTTCCTTTTTTTGTGGCTGAAGGTCCCACTTTTGAAAATAGGTGCTGCGAATTGCCAAACTATGAATATAAAAATATCTAAACTACATATACCCACAGCCAAATAATTGTTATTAAATGGCATAAAAATACAGTGTCATTGTTGGAATAAACCCAATTGCTATCTTTTTAAAACAAAAGTGAAATAAAATAATAGGCATGCAGTGTAGTGATGGCCTTTTCAAATTGCACAGGTAATAAAATTACTCTAATTGGCCAAATATGGTCAGTAAGAGTGCAAGTGACATTTGCAGATATTAGTATGAGTTGTAAAAAGCATGAAATTTTAGTAACCATTAAGAAGATTTGGTGTCCCCTTGAAAGTAATTATTAATCCCATCTGTAACATGTATCTCTAATTGAGAAGCACAGATAAGTGGGGAGCCTTATTTTACTAAAATTTCAATTATTTTTTTAACATCTCCATATGCATGTATTGACAAACCACTATGAAATGTATAGGATGTGAATTCAATCCAATCTAACAAGAATTTGTTAAAGTTTGAAAGTGCCGATCTAATTCATGTTCCTTGGAAAAATGGAGGGAGGTTTGTTTTTCATCTTCAATAGATACATAATTCTTATTTTTCAGATATGCCTGAATAAAGGCAAATTTACCAATTTTTTTGGCCATTGCTAGAAATTATTTTATAAACTCATTAACAGGATTCTAAACATAAAACTAAATAGCAAACAATGCTATTCAAATGCTTTAGATTTCCAGCCTGGAAAAGTGAAAACTATTTTACAATAAACTAGAAATTAGCCCCTTTAGTACCATATCATTGCTATCATTTGCAAGAGACATAGCCATTTAAAAAATACATATTATTCTTAATATTAATTTCCTATTATAATAAAAGTTCAGGCCAGCAAAATTGTTGGCCTCATATTGTACTATTCCATGACATTACAGAAAATTAATCTCTAAAGAAAACTATTGAAGAACTAAAACTATTTCAATAATTTTTTTTAAAAAATTATGTCTGTATATGGCAAACTCTTCCTATTTATACTTTATTTTTAAAATAGGATAATAATACTTTGGGGATATATGTGTACATAACCTTTTATTTTCCATCCTAAGAAAACAAAATTGATTAATACCCAAATTTATAACAGTATAATGAAAACAATAGCATAGATTTCACCAAAGTAGTCATTCTAAGAGCAAATACATAAATTCATTTTAAAAGTTTACTTAACAATCATTTAACTCTTTCCCATCTTCACACTGAAATACACACGCACATGTTACACAGTTCAACATTAGAGATTAAAAAACACTATTATAGGATCTTGAGATAAATTCCCCTATATTACAGTGCACACATTTCTCAAATGAGCCACAGTAGAATGACTAGGAAGAAAAAAGGAGGGAAAATATCGAGCCATCTGTTTCATGTGCTCTTGGCTTGATGAAATAAGAACACTTATCTGAAATGTGAATCAAATTTGCTTGGATACTCTTTTCCGAGGTGGCTAAAGAGTGTGTTTCTCTCCCTACTAACATGCTATTTCCCATTTGTACTTCTCTATATATCTCTATAGGCACCAACAATATTCAGTTTCAAGCAAGGCTTAGTGTATTTTTCTAGGAGTTACAAGTTTGCTACTAGTCAAATTACGGGGCCAAAGAGGAAGTTCTTCCTGACCCTTTGAAGGTTCACTGAAAAGTCATAAGCAAGATTCAGATTAATAAGAGAATAGGTCACATTTATTTAATGTGTATACATGGGACCCCTCAGAATGAAGACTCAAAAATACAGGGGAAATTGTTGATTTTTGTGCTTAGGTCCAATAACGCATGGAAGCTGTGTAGAAATGTGATTCAACAAAATGAGTATAGTCTAATGCTAACAGAGTGAGTGGGGAAATCCAGCAAGGCCTATCTGTCTAGATTCTTCTTGGCCTTTCTGAGCATACATTCCTTCCTTCTGGGTATAGGCCAGGACCCTTTCTGGAATGGGGGTCTTATGACCTATAGTCAAACAGTGTAGGTCAGATAAGTTCTTTATGACCAGTCTTTACACAGAATATTTTTAGGTTTTATGACTTTCAAGAAAAGAAGTTCTGGTTTTTATGAGCCACATTGGGGCAGAGGAATTCTAGTTTCTACGGCTAGCCTCAGAGGAGAATGGGACTAAGAAACAAGAGGGCAGAAGGTCAGAGAAAAACTTTGGCTTCTGAGGCCTTCATTTTGGGGTATTGTTTTCTGAACCCCAACATACCAAAAGTAGAAAAAGCTCAGAAGCATTAAAAATAATTTATGAAAACTTGACAAGGCAGTTAACTAAGGAATAGAGAGGGAAATTCACCAAGGACTAGAGATGTAAAAATCCTAAATAAGTAGCATTCAATAGCATACTTAAAGAATAGTCTACTAGTAAACAATAGATTGATGTAGAGATTATTTAGTATCAAGAACACTATTAATCCATGGAATGATTACCTCTGTTCTTAATTTATTACAAATGTTTATTATGTACTTAGTCCATGAAGGCACTATTCTAGACACTAGGAATACTCTTCAGTAAAATAAGTATCACGAAATTGCCCAAGAAGCTTGCAGACTCATGGGATCAATTAAGGAAAATCAAATAATAACCTAATATTGTCAACTTAATAACTATTGGAAAGACATTCGATAAACCACAAAGTCATATCTGTGTGTGCGTGTGCGCACGTGTGTGTGTGTGTGTGTGTTTAGAGAGTGGGAGAGAGACAGAGTGACACACAAAGATTAGCTAAGGATGTCCACTATCACTATTATCATTTAATATCATTCTTAAAATTCTGAAAGCATTAATAAAATGAAAATTAAGACTTTAAACTAAAAAAATAGAGTAAAACTTTGAAAAAGAGAAGATAAATTTACTGTTATTTATTTTTGTAAAATTATATATACAATACAGCTATTGTATAACCACAATAAACTCTTCATATTAAATGTGAATGGATATATACTAAATATATGTCAGTTAAACATGAACATCAAGAAAATAAAAATTGAAAAACATACTACTCGTTATAAATAGAAAAAAATAGTGAAATGCTAAAATCCTTGGCAAATATTAGAGAAATTTAAAATTCGCACTGCCTCTATGAAGAAAAGATGAAAGTTTCTACAATAAGGTATGGAGTTGAATAGTGTTACCCCAAAATTTATGTCCACTTGAAACCTCAGGATATAATCTTCCTCTGGAAGTAGGGTCTTCATGGACGTAA
Source organism: Lepilemur septentrionalis (assembly GCA_963573855.1). NCBI lineage: Eukaryota > Metazoa > Chordata > Mammalia > Primates > Lepilemuridae > Lepilemur > Lepilemur septentrionalis. The sequence continues at coordinate 8,091 of CAUYMX010014123.1, read as the reverse complement.
TTAGTTAAAATGAAGTCATACTGGATTAAGGTGGGCCCTAAACCCATTGACTGGTATCTTTATTAGAAAGCCATATGAAGACATACATGGGAGAAGAAGGCATGTGGCTACAGAGGTGGAGATTGGAATGATGCAGGTATAAGGCAAGAAATGCCAAGGAGTGCCTAGATCCACCAGAAATTAGAAAGAAACAAGGAAGTATTCTTCCCTAGAGCCTTCAGAAGGAATATGATCCATAGACACCTTGATTTTGGACTTCTAGCTTCCAGAGTATGAAAGAATAAATTTCTGTTGTTTTAAGCCACCCAGTTTGTGATACTTTGTTATGGCAGCTCTAGGAAACTAAGACAATTAAAAACATATAAAAATATTCTATACTATATCGGAGTTCATCTTTCTTGAAGTAAATAGAGATATGTCAGTGTTTACATGATATAAATATACTTCTGAGGTCATATGAATCTCTATTATGGAATATTTAGGAAAATAACATCAAAGTCTAGAGTTTAAAATAATTACTATTGATGTATTTTTTTCATACTATGTCATTCATACTTGGCTTTGAATATACTACGTTAGCCGTGGTCACAGAACAAGTGCTCACTGACAGATATCGGTTCTGAGTTTCCCCCTCTATTACAGTCTGTAAATGTAATCACAAAACATTTTGACTGATAGAATTATTTTAACTCTGGGAGCTTTAGGGGGTAAAAAAAAACCTGAATAATAATTGCTCTTAGGGGAGCAATCTCTATTTGAAGACTTTTAAAAACTATTCTTTTATTAACTTAATCAGTGTAATGTTGTCAAACCATTACCACAAAGGGAAACTTGACTCCTATTCATTGACTGTCAAGGCCAAAAGTGAAGCTTACTGAGTGAGCTGGGAGGGAAGCCTGTGTTGTATTCTTCTATATTTATACACAGCGTCCAGGTAAGCATGTGTCTCTTCAGTAGCATTATAGACTCCTGGCTGCTTTGAATAAAAGACTGATGCACAATATTTGTTACATGCAAGTCAATGAAAAAAAATACTTTGCTTATTTAGATACATTCCATACATAGCAAACTCTCCACTTTAAAATTTTATCCATGTATATAACTCTTTTTTCAGCTCTGGACATAAACAGAACTATACACATGAAGTCAACAACTTTTGATGGCCAGAAACATTGTGATTGAGCTTTACTTTTACTCAAATTATTGCTGAAATTGACTAAAATTTATCAGTGATTTATATGATTTGGTGCTAAATAATATAACTTTTCTGAAAGTTTATTCTTAATTCTTTTCTCATTTCTCTCATTCTCCTTGTTATCATCATTGCCATCATCATCATCATTATCATTATTATCCTCATTCAGCATCTATTGCTTCACTTATTTTGGCTGGGTGATAAGGATATAATAGTATCTTAGTCTGTTTGTACTGCTATAACAAAATAACGCGGACTGGATAATTTATAAACACCAGAAATTTGTTTCTCGTAGTTCTGGAAGCTGAGAAGTCCAAGATCAAGGCACCAACAGGTTTGGTGTGTGATGAGGGTTCCGTCTCTCTTCTTCTAAGATGACACCTGGAATTCTGTGTCCTCACATGGCTGAAGAACAGAACAGAAAAAATGTCTCTAAGCTAGTTTCCTCCAGCCCTTTTGTAAAGCACTAATCTATTCATGACTATAATGACTGAATCACTTCCTAGAAGGCCCCACCTCTTACTACTGCTTTTGTGGGTATTAAGTTTCAACACATGAATTTGGGGGGATATTCACACCATAGCAAATAGTAAATATTGATCTTATATTTGTTGGGGTAAAACAAAATGGACTATTGCAATATAGTGTGATATGTGATGATACATGTCATCACGGGGTGCTAACACAGTACAAAACAAGGGCACTTAACCCATATTTGAGGTCCATCATTTCACCAGTATAATTCCTAATCCTCCTTACCTCAGTTAAGTTACTTTTCTGCTAAAAATTCACACTGAAACTCTAGAATAAAGGAAAAGAATGGTGCTTTGAAGAACTACATATGACTACATGAAAAAAGAAATGGAATTTGGTGTAGCTCAAGTAAAGAGTCAAGGCACGCAGTGCATTATAGTTCTAGATCAATCAATGTCTTTTAAACTCTTTTATGTAATGTGGATTTCTTCCACAAAGATAAGCTGGGCTTCTCCAAGTTTCTTATATTCTCTATCTTCTCTTCTACCTCCAAATATGTACATACTGGTTCTCTAGGCTACAGTAAACCTACTCCCCTTCTTTGCCTACATAATTTCAACCTAGCCTTTACATCTCAAATTGCACACCACTTCCTCAGGAAAATTTTACAGTGATATGCTGAATCCAAGGATGATCCACAATGACCTACATCCTATATAATCTCCATTCCTTGAGTGTGGGCAAGCCCTGTGGATTTGATGGAATATCACTCCATAATTAGGTTACTAATCAGTTGACCTTGAGTTAATCCAAAGGAATATTATGCTGAGTGGGCTTGACCCAGCCCTAAGAGCCCTTAAAAGAAGGTGAAGTGTCAGGGAAATTTCTCTCTTGGCCTAGAAGAAAGCAAACTGTCATACTGTGAGCTGTATTTGTAGGGGGCCACAAGAAACTTCAGTCTTACACCCATGAGGAACTGAATTCCATCAGTAATTTGAATAAGCTTGGAAAGGGATCCTGAGCTACATACAAATGAGACTTCAACCCCAGCCAACATCTTGATTTCAGTCTTATGAGACCCTGAGCAAAGAATGTGGTTAACCTGTGCCCAGACTCTTGATCTATGAAAAACAATTTTTATTGCTTTAAGCTGCTAAATTTATTGTAACTTTTATGTATTAATAGAAAACTAATAGAATTCTCAAATCCTCTCTAGGAGTTTTCCCTTATATGTTACCATGACACTCACTTTCTGTTTTGTTCACCATTGCACCAATTACTATACATGACACATGGTATGCACTCAGAACACATTTATTAACTAAATGAGACATTGGGGAGGGTATTAAATGGTTTTAAGTATTGGAATGAAGTGATAAATAATCTGAGCACTAATTATTATTACACACAGTTTTGTACATGACCTGTTCCCAATGTAATTGTTGACTCCGTCTCTCACCATTGAAAGACTCCCCAACCCTCACCACATGATCTAGGCATTTGTCTGACACTTGTGTTTCTCTCTGCATGGAATCTCTCTGATGATACATTCTTTTCTTACCTATTTTCCTCATTCTCTTGCGTTTTTTTGAAAAGTACTTCCAAGTCCTGCCTACCCTTCACTGCCCCAACATGCTGTATGGTCAGTAAAGCTTCCTCTTTAGCTCTGTTTTTCATGAATGTCATCTTTGGTATTCAGAGGACAGAAATGCTCTCACAGTGTTTCTGCCTGCAGTCCACAATAAATTCATGCTGATACCTAGCTCTGAATTTTGGCAGAGTAAAATATCACCTGTTTACTGCTTTTGGGTTTAGAATTATCCATGAAGTAACCAGAGTCATCAATCATGGAAGCCATTCAACAATTAGAGGCTAAAGAAAAAAGTAAATAGTTTCAATTTGAATTCAAATACCCATCAGATCAGATTCTGTGAAGACATGATTCGAACACATTCTTATGTTATTTTCATAGACTAATCACATATTCCTGTTGCTTTCATATGAATACATTTTTTTGTTTTTTTAATTTTTTTTGACAAAGCAAGTGCACATTTAAACTTTGAATATTTATATATTATCATGGGTAAATTTCAAGAATTGGTTCTCCCTATCAACCGTCTTACCCCCTACCATAGTTTTATGTACAGTAGAATATATAGTCTACTCTATTTTACCATTCTTCATTCCATTTTACTTTCTTCTTTACTAATCATTTTCTTCCTTTTGTGATATCCCAAATAGGGCTGCAAAAATCATTGCATAACAAGCAACCCCTTGAGTGAGGGCTATTACTGACCTATAGTTTCCAAAGATGTGGTGGTTCATGAGGCCCTTTCAAGCAAGTCACTTGAAAATGCACATAAATGGGCATGTATTATTAGTGAATAGAGCCCCAAGAGCCATTGTGGTGGCTTAATTTATACTATGGCTCATTCTCTGTAATTTCATTCCAGAGTAGTTATTGGAACTGAGAATCTCATAATAAGAACCCTTTTCTCTTTAGAATCTCTCTCTCTTTCTCTCTCTCCCTCTCTCATCAATACAGATTTAAACACAAAACCTGCAAGGTTTTATGAACAAACATGGCTCTTCTTGCTAGTCTGTGGACTTTAGGATTTCTGTTGCTGATTCTCTCCAGGAAGGGAGACTTGCAGAGGTGGAGGGTGGGAGATAGCGAGACAATTTGGACAATTTCCTGACTCTGGGGAAATAGCGCCCTCTATTGTAGGGGTCACACTTGACTGGTCATAAGATCGGTATACAAATGATCAAAAAGGTTAGAATTCTGTAGTTTATAATTATTGCATTATTAGGACATAATTCAACAGGAAAGCGTAATAATACATATTCTTATGTGTCCCATCATTATAAATTCCTCAAGGATTTTTGTTCCTGGTAATACAATTTTTGTCATTGAAAATACTTAACAAAAATTTACATTAATTTTAGCGTAAATACTTGTAGAACACTTACATATATAAATATAATCACAATACAGAAGTTAATTAAAATATCACTGATCAGTAAGAATATGAAGAATCACACATTTCTCTACTCAAACTACTTGAAACATTTTTCTACTTAACATACTGAACAGCTAAAATTTAAAATGATTGGAGAAATAAACTAAGTGTGTAGATACAAATTAGATTAATTAAAGGAGTGATTTTGGACATTCAGAAGGCAAGAATTAATCTTTCCAGAATTGAAAACATTTTCTAGTTCACAGCAATTACAGCAAAGCTAATAAAAACAATTTTGATTTGCTCTAAAGATCACCTAGCTAATTTATAAGCACAGTGGAATTCTACATCTGTGCTTTGCATAAGCCACAAGAAACCACGATCAAAATATGCTGGGTAAATGCCACTGAGCTCTTCCTGTGCTCTGTGACTAAGGGGGACTCAACGGACAAAGTGGGTGTTGTGTTCCTTCAACACATGTCACTAATTATCACGTGGCTGAAATTTTGTAATGTTTTACTTTGAAAACAAATTTGCATCCTTCGATTTCTGATAAAAGGGAGGCAAACTGGCTGAAATTCATAAAATCCATTTTGTCCAGAGAATGCTGGCTGAAGTCTGCTTACTACATTTTCATTTTCTTTTATATTTTTACCCGTTGATACAATCCTGAAATAACTTTAAAGTTAGTGGGTTTAGGTCAGCTCAACAGGTGATTCTGAGCAAAATAGAAGAAAATTACTGGGATTTAACACCACAGTTTAAAGAAAAGCATCTTAATTTTTGAGAAATTTTGTTTCTTTCTAAATCAAATATGCTATGTGGCCCATGTAGATGACATTTTCAATTTCAGTTTCTAAAAAAATAAGTCAACTTGAAGGAAAAATATATTTTTGTTGGCATTTTTCAGAATATTTTTAAAAAGAAAAGTAAAAGCCTGACAATAGTGATGATTTCTAGGGAGGATGTAGAGCAAATCTAAGTCTCATCTATTGCAATTAGGAATGCAAAATGGTACAGCTACTTCGGAAAACATTTGGCAATTTCTTAGAAAGGTTAACATACACTTACCATATGACACAGAAATCACATTCCTACTCATTCACTCAGTTGAAATGAAAACCTGTGTTCACACAAACACCCATATATGTATTATACCAGCTTTATTTATAATTGCCCAAACCTGGAAATGATAAGATTGTTTATTAACTGAGAGGTGCATATACAAATTCAGGCACTGCCATACAACAGAATACTACTCATCAATAAAAAAAGAAATGGCCTATTGATACATGCAACATGATTAAATCTTAAATGCATCATGCTATTAGAAAGAAGTCAGGCTCAAAAGTGCATTATTTCATTTATATGACATTCTTACAAAAGTAAAACTACAGGGATAACAATAAAAACAAAAACAAAAAGACAGACCAGTGGTTGTGAGGAGTGGAAGTGGAAGAAAGTGTTCACTTAAATTTAAAGGGCCTTGAGAAGTTTCTGAGTCAAGGATTTGTTTTATAACTTGATTTTTATTGTGGTTACAAAACTTTATGTATTTACCACAGCTCACAGGATTGTACTTAATACATGAAACAAGTTATACTTTACTATATAAAAATTATATTTTGATAAAAGGATAAGAGAAACCTAAATTTCAGGGGAAAAACGATTAATACAATTCAGTGGGTTTTGGTGTATTCACAAAATTGTGCAACCTTCACTTCAATTTTAGAATATTTTCATCACCCCTTCAAATATCTGTGTACCCATTAGCAGTCACTCCCTATTTCTCTTCAACCCTTAGCCCTAGGGGAGTACTGGTCTTTCTATCGCTATGAATTTGCCTATTCTTGACATTTTATGTAAACAGAAATATAAAATATGTGTTTTTTTGTGACTTTTGTCACTTAACATGTTTCCAAAGGTCATCCATATCATAACAAGTATCAACCTTTCATTCCTTTCATTACTGATTAATACTTCCTTGTGTGGTTATACTATGTTTTTGTTTACCCATTTGTCAGTTAATGCACGTTTGGGTTGTTTCCACTTTTTGGTGCATATGATAATGCTGTCATCAACATTCATGTACAAGTTTTCAGTGTGGGCATAAGTTTTCAAATCATCTTGGGTATATATCTAAGAGTGAAACTCTGGAGTCATATGGAACAAACCTTTAGTTAAGTGATAAATAAGTTCTGGAAACTAATATACAGCATGGTGACTATAATTAAAATTATTTTACTTTCATCAGCAAAACAATATATAGGATTATACCAATTTTTTAGTGATTAATGAGAAAAAATAGTACACATTATAAAGTCAACAATGTTTCACAATCACTATTAGTATTTTGGCATATTCCTTTCTAAGTGTGTTTGTAATTTTGTATAATATGTACATTTTGTGTTCTGCTTGTTTTCACTAAACATGAACTAATAACGTTAGAAAGTAGTATTTTTTCCGTGAAGCTCTGTCTACTGGATAATTTGAACTCCAAATGATTGCATAACATTTTTTCAAGTCAATATGTTATAATTTACTGAGCTCTTTTTCTGTTGTTGGAGATTTAGGATACTACATACTTTTAACTGAAAACTGTCATTTTGTTATCTTCAATTTCCAACAGCACATGACTGCATTGCTATGCTTCCTGTCACAAAGGAAAAAATAGTTGGCAGTTGGCTACACAAGCATAAACATAGAGATCAGACGAAACAATTGAAGGCCTAAATGACAAAAACTATTCATAGTTTTTACATAAAACAATTTATAGTTATTGAAGGATGACTCAAGGAAGTTTCTGAGGTACTTTATGTGTTTTATATGCATATTGATAACTGATCTCTAGCTCAGTAATTCTTTTTTTCTTTCTCCTTGCATTCTACAGAACAAATTGGAATTCAAATTTTAGCAACAAACATCCTCTTTGAATTATAAATTTCTTCTCATGTTAATACATGTTCCAATTATTATCTAATAACATTTTTTTCATAGACATTCATATACATTTAGGAATAAAAAAGGAAATTTTATGTTACCTATTTCATACTGGAGGTTAAGAATGCTTTGAATTACCTGAAGGTAGGAGAAATGAAACTGCCTGGTTCTATCTCCAGAGTTCTTTTCATTACATTTGGTTATAGAGTAGTAACAGTAGTAGTAGTGGTAGTAACAGCATCAATAACAGTGGTTGAGATAGTAGTAATTATAGTGGTAAAGCAGCTAATTTTTGTTGATTTCTTATTATGTTACAAGCATAATTTTAAGATCTTAACATATTTGAACTCTTTTAATCTGCACATCACACCCACAGGTAAGAATCCATTTTTAACTCAGGATAACAAAATTGAGAATCAGAAGCCACATAGTTGAATCTGGGACTCAAACCTCAAGTTGTACAAATTCAGAATTTAAAAAAAAATTTCTGTAATATCAATAAAATAATAATTAAATGCT
>CAUYMX010014122.1:0-16277 GCA_963573855.1 Lepilemur septentrionalis | reverse complement strand
TACGCCTGTAATCCTAGCACTCTGGGAGGCTGAGGCAGGGGGATCCCTTGAGCTCAGGAGTTCGAGACCAGCCTGAGTAAAGCGAGACCCCATCTCTACTAAAAATAGAAAAAAAATTTAGCCAGGCATGGTGGCATACACTGTAGTCCCATCTACTCGGGAGGCTGAAGCAGGAGGATGGCTTGAGCCCAGGAGTTTGAGGTTGCTGTGAGCTAGGCTGATGCCATGGTACTCTAGCCCCAGTGACAGAGCAAGACTCTGTCTCAAAAAAAAAAAAATCAACATCTATTACATCTTTTAACATCTATTCTAATTTTAATATGAAAATCAATCATATTGGGCAATATATGTTATTTGTGTGGTTAGACTCCTTCACTTAATTTAAGAACTTTAAACTTCTTTTTTTCTAATGTTATAAAGCCATGGGTTAGGAAGAGAGGAAAAGAGGAAAGGGCCTGCGCATCAAGGATTTGGGCTCTGAAGCCAGGCAGAACCGAGCTAAAGTCCTGGTGCCACGACTTATCAGCCATGCGACTGTGGGCAAGTTTCTTAAACTCTCTAGGACTCAGTGTCTTCATATGCAAAATGGGGAAATGAAAGCATCTATCTCATCTGGCTGTTATGTGAATTAAACAAAATACACATGTAAAGAGTTTAGAATAATACCTGTCACACAGCTAGTGATCAAAAAGCGTTACCATTATATGTCTACGTATGATGAGACAGCATTGTAATTCCATTCAAATAACCCCAGTATAAATGCTGAAATCTTGACAACAGCAGAGGGCTTGCATTTGTGATGCTGAGAAAAGTGTCCTTCATAACTTGAAGTGGCAATAAAGATCTCCCTTATATGATGCTAATTAGTGATAGCAAAATTGCAAATTATTGTTCATCTGTACCAAGCAGTTGAACTTTAGTTGTAACATATATTACCAAATATCAATCAAGATCCACCACAGAACATTTCTGAAGGGCACATCACACAACAGAGAACGACGTACTAAATTATTTTTTGACCCTGACTTCATAATAGTGACGTGAGAGCATCACTGGATTTAGCAAAAGGATTCCTCTAATTTTTGCTTTTGATATCTGTGAGGGAAGAACTACAACAGATGATTCTAATGAATTTTGAATTACATATTTTTTACTTTAACATTTCCTCATTATATCTTATGAGCATCACTAAAACGGGTTTTGGGAAGCTGTGGGCAGCTTGAATTCAAGGTCGTTGTCTCACTACAGGAACACATCTGCATACAAATATATTGGGCTGGGCTAACCTAGTCCTTACTACTTTACTACTTAGGTCAGCCCACTTATCATGTAAAGGTTTATAAAATGCCTATTTTAGTATCTGTCCATGCATTTGTTTACTTCATTAATTCCGTTTGATAATACTAAATGTATTATAGCAAAATTTAGTGTCCATTTCAGGCACACATCCTTCCCAGTGGGCCATGAAAACACACAGCCAGATAAAAACACTTACTCTCCTTACCCCAGAAATACCTGGCGTGTGATTCCCCACAGATTACAAAGTTTAATGGATACTTGAATTTGGGGCAGACAAAACAGAATCATTCAATTTGTTCTTTGAAGAGAAGCTATTGTTTTTTCTCTGCTTAGCAGTTTTTTTCCCTTTCCCCCTTTGGGGAGCCTCTCTGCTCTACCCTCAGCAGTCCTAGTGGATATGCTGGTGTCCCCAGTACCAGAGTGGGGTTGTCACCCAGGCTGATGGTTCAGAAGCCTCCTTCCCTAGAACACTGGGACAAGTTCAGGAACGGGCAGGTGATTCAGGCAAGGCCAATCAGAGCTTTTCTTGACATCCGGACTACGGATACTGCAAAAGAGAGAGACTTTTTCTTTTAGATTGCTTAAGGGACTAGGCTGGGCACTGCCAGTAGCTACCTTTTTTCTTACCATTTGGAGAAAGCTTGCTTGAGAATGAAGCCAACACAAAGAGAAAAACAGCACTGAAAGACAAAGAGAGAGAGCTACCAGTTTTTGAGTTTCTGGATCCAGCTGCACCTGCAGTCTCAACTTTTGGTGGTATTCTTCTTTACATTAAAAAAAGAAAATTCCTGTTTTTGTTCATTATAGTTAAGTTTCTATTACTTGTAACTAAATTAAGCCTGATCACATTTCTGCAAGAAAAAGACAGACATTACAGTTTATTTAATATTCAGTGTTTCTTTAATTTCTTAAGTTCTCCTCTCCTATCAGAGATAAACTTCAGACCCTGTTTGTTCCTTTAACAAGAACAAACTGTTTCTCCATGAGCAATTTTAGTCAAATTTCAGTCACTTCCATCACTAATTTCCAGCATCTTATAGTAAAGATATACACATAGTTTAAGTCAAAACATCTTCTTTAGCCATCGTTAAAATTAGGCTTTATTCTTATCTGTAAAGAATGACTTAGATCAGTGTGTCTCATCTGTGATTGGAGTATGAACTAGAATCACTCATTCAGTTTTTAAGAAAATTACAATTGCCTGGAACTCAATCTCAATGAGCTATCTCTAAACCTCAAAGGTTAAGGCTCCGACATGTATTTTTAAATGCTTTGTAAGCATTTCATACATGTACCTGTGGTTTGCATTTTTAAATGCTCTGTAAGCATTTCATATATGTACCTGTGGTTCAGGAATCATCTTCTTCAGACAGTACCTTCTTTAAAGTAGGGACATGGATTAAGGACCCCAATCCGGCTGAGAGTCAGAATCACAGAGAAACTCTTTGCAGACACAGATTCCTGAGACAGATTCAATGGAGATTTTGATTTATTGGGCCTTTAAAAGTTTTTATGGCTCCCCAGATGATTCTGATAATCATTCAGGTGCTGGAACTCCTGGATTAAATGATCGGCCGAACCACCCTCAGTGAATCTATATTCACAACCATTTCTGCAGACTCAGAGCAAAGAACCTCTGAAGAGATAAACATGGGCTGGGTATACATGAAGTTTAGAAGGCTCAGTACTGACCAGCATTTACTTGCACGATGACATGTGCTGAGCATGGCCAAACCAGTATGGAAGAATGGACCAGGTCATACCATCCATAAAACAAGAACAGATCAGGTTGTTTTAAAAGAAACATAAAGTGAAAGACAGTGACGGTTCACAGACACTCAATTTCATCATTCTGGTGTTTTATCTGTGAGCATTCTTGCATGTATGCATGTGTTGCTTAATGTCTCCACAAGATTTGTACTAAATATAAAATGCTATCGACATGAGGAATTTGTCTTTCTATCACTGAAAACTTCAGTGAGTAGCTCCTGGACCAAATGGGGGTAAATGAGAGTAAAAGAAAAGAGAAGATTAAAGAAAAGATTTCACATGAAGCTCTGAGCTTCTGAAATAAACCATGGTGAGGAGGTGGAGCAGAGGACTTTGACTGGCCAACTTCTCAGCTTTAGTTGGCAGCTTTGCACTGAAAGAAAACCAATATATACAATAAAAGGGGTAAGAGGTGCTGGCAGTTCATATTATTAGGCCAACGCTGTTGAAATAAGCAGAAGGGCACTAATGTGCTGTTAGGAACACTGCTTGGTCTCATTAGTTTTTTCTCTTGACACTGACTATTAACAGCTTTTTCTGCCTTACTCTCCCTCTAAGCAGAAGACAGGGGAAATGCTGCACAGGCTAGCTCACTGTTTCCCTGCAAGGTGATGATGCATTTTAGCTCCATAGCCACTAGGAGCCCAAGCATAGTAAGGGCTCCCACTGTCTTCCCAATCACAATTTCAATCAACCTAGAAGAGCTCCTGCATATGCTACAGCACTTTCATTTTATTCCAAACCTAGCTTCGCCTCTAATAGCTCAATTAAGGTCACAGCAAAGCCATTAGAAATCAATATTTGTACAAAATAGTAGTCTGAACTTCCACAGTTCTTTTTACCATGCAGCCACTTTATCATTCTTTATCTTTATCATACTATTTTAAGATGTATATCAAAGCTTTAGCCATGATGTTCTGATGTGACAATACTCACTATATCTGAAAACAGATCCTACGTGCTTATGCTAATAGGAGGACACAGAAAGTCTCTCTCCAGATCCCATCAAGCCAAATTTGAGTCCACTAACCCTGCACCAAAATCAGAGCTGAAATAGTGGGACATAGAATGAGAACAAAGAGAAGCTGACCAGAAATTGGCCAAATAAATGCTAATGCTAATGCAATAGGGATAGTAATATTGATACATTACTTCAATATATTATTCCCTACCCTTCCATTTCCCACTTATTGAGCTGATGACATGATTACTTCAGGAGCTAGTGGATACCATCTAGGAAGAAAGAAGTTAGAGCTCAGCTTTGAGTCTCAAGCTAAATTTTTTTAATGTTCAGAGTGAGGTAACAGTTTTGAAAGCCTGACTTTGCTGAAAATTGTTGAAAATAAGAAGCTTTCTAAATTTTAAGAGTCCCCTTATATATTAAAAGCAAAGTTTGGAGATATGAGCATGGTTTTCTACAAGCCTTAACACAGAAGGCAAGCGAAGGTGATACAGGGACAATTCCTGACAAGAAAGAGATGGAGAAAGTCCTTCTGTTACTGCTGGACTAGAAAAAGAAGAGAGGATATGAGGATTGAGTGATCAGATGTGTTTTGGCCCATCCCTCTCAGGGTGCAAACCTCAAACCAGAGAGGTTAGAGGGAGTCACAGAACAGGGGAGATTATTTTTTTTGTCCAGGAACAGCTCAGCAACACTTAAGTACCCACATTTAGCCAGCACCAGGGCACATGAAGAAGATTGAGGAAAATGTCTACACAAACAGATTTGAGGACAGCCTCACAATGGCCTGCCCACCTCAAGCAAGGACTGAGTAAGCAGTCGCAAGTTCTTAGGTCTCCAAAGGGTATAAAAAAATTGCTAAGACATAAAGCGAACCCCTATCCAGCAATTCCACTCCTACATATATACCCAAAATAACTGAAAGTAGAAACTAAAACAGATATTTGTCATCCATGTGGCAACATTCACAATAGCTGAAGGGTGGAAGCAACCCAAGTGTCCACTAGCAGATGAACAAATAAACAAAATGTGATATATATACATACAAAGGAATAATATTACATCATAAAAAGGTATGAAATTCTGACATTTGCTATATGAATGAATCTTGGAGACAGTATGTTAAGTAAAAGAAACAGACTCACACAAATATTTTATGATTCCACTTTTATGAGATACCTGAAGTAGTCAAATTCACAGTGACGGAAAGTAGAATAGAGATTACCAACGGCTGGGAGGAAGAGGGAATGGGGAGTTATTGTTTGAAGGTACAGAGTTTCTGTTTTGGATCATGATAAAATTCTAGAAATAAATAGTGGTGATGGTTGCACAACATTTGACTGTACTCAATGCCATTGAATTGTACACTTAAAAATGGTTAAAATGGTAAATTTTATATTACACATATTTTACTGCAACCAAAAATTTAAAATAAAAAGTGGACTTCTAGTGGCCTGGCAATAGGATCAGGAAGCTACACAGTATACAAAGATGGCCATTAGCAGTGGAGTGTCTCATGAGACACTCCAAAAAACCAACTACAAACAGCCATAACTCAGGACATCCAGTGTTCAGGCAGGCTGACGGATATTTCCATGGGGCCAGTGAGGACTCAAAAGACAGCACCAGGGTCCAGAGGGACATCAGATGTCTCCCCACCAAGCTGTGTCAATGCTAGAAGGATACACAAGCTTCCTTCTGCACCAGGATGCTAACTTGGAGTGCACAAGTAGTAGGCAAGACCCTATGAGAAGGAACAAAAGAGTCTTGACAGAGAGCATAATCTCTGAATTGACTACCCTCAAGTGACAAAATTTCAACAGGGATTGTAATAATTGTAAAAATCTGCATGTAATCTACCACCATTGGAATAAAGATTCAGGGGGCAAGATAAGATCAGCTGTATAAATATTTTATCTTATCTGTCTCCTACCCAACTTGGTGTGTATCTATAAAGCCTTTTGACTCTCAATCTGACATGGTGATAGGGTATATATTGCAATTTTTTTCTTTCATTTCCAGTGCCTGCTGTGTTCATTTAAAGATTTTTCACAATATTAAACAGCCAAAACAGAATAGGTGAGTTTGCTGCTCTTTTGAAATTGCTGCACCGAAATTCCACCCATTATTCTTTTTGTTAGTAGCCTACAAGGTTTTCCATGTGTTTAACTTTCACTGCATTCAACTTGAGCTGTCTCTACATAGGGAAATATTTTTTGCCTTACATTCCATAGACTTTCAATAGAAACATAGAAAGAATGAGCTTTGAGTATTTCTCTTACCCATAAGTTTAAAAAATAATTTTAAAAATGTACTCCAGCAACTGTGTCATGCCTTTGAGGTGACATCAGTGAAAGGAGGAGCCATTTAAAAAGCAGTTTTCATTGCTTTAGTCCTTTTGGGACATCAATAAAGAGAGACACTTGCCTTCTGACATTATTTTTTAAATCCCAAGAGGTGCAACTTAAACTGATAACCAATGGCAAGCTTAACCCTCTACTGAGGAAAATTTAGTGAGCTAGAAAATTAAAACACAGCCAGACTAGGCGAAAAATGGTTTAAGTAATACATTTGTGGTTGGATGGCAAGGTCTCTAGACTGTGATTTCTTGCTGTTTCAGAGTTTTTTGGAAAGTCTTTTCCTTTACTGCTACGTGCAGTTAATTCATTTCTCAAGTCTGCTGATGGTGCCTGTCACAGGGGCCTCCAGGGGCAGCTGTATGCTCTGCATTGCCGCCAATATGCTGACACAGCTTCTGAATAAAACGCTCTTAAATTCTCGATCTGCTGTCCAGCAGTTTTAGATCATATACTGCTTTGTTGAAGTTGAACACTAGTTACCACTTTCCATGTTTATTATGAATAAACTAAAATCCCCAAAAGTATTATCATAAGGTCAATTATGTGTCTTTAAAAAAAAGACATTTTATAAAATTTTATCCATTCCATTTCCAGCAATGAACCTATAAACTTTCAACCTAGGTTCTCAAAGGGCATTTCCCTGTCCCTCGTATAGACTAGTCGAACAGTTATATTCATTTTTGTACTTGCCACAGTGATATATTGTAAAACTATGACACGACAACAGAGTTCAAGAGTTCTACATGGATCTTCCACTGTGTGTGTAAGTTTCTGTTCAGTTGTAAGCCTCTGCCCACATGCAATCTCTTTGCAGAGCTTTTCCTCAGCAGCCTGACAGAGTTGGGCTCCCTCCTGCTCAAGCATACACTGCACTTTGTACCTGGATGCTTCTGAGTGTTCATTTTGTTGGTATCGTTGTCTGTTTACAATGAAGAACATGCCAATGCTTTATTTACATATACTCAAAATTGAAAGATGTAAGTTCTCCAAAGATTAATCCATCAACTCATTAAAATTTCAATTTTTAATTTAAAACACAAAGCATTTGGGAATGGTACATAGGTAGAGAAGGCAAACAAGGCTTACAAAGTCATTCTAAAGTAAGCCAAAAATATAATTGCATAAAAATATGCAAGAAAAAGAAAAGAACTGTCTCTGTATATAATAAATATGATAAAGCTTATAAGCCTACAATAATTAAAACAGTATAACGGGGGTGAAAGAATGAACGCTACCTATAAAAATGGTATATATAATTGTATGTGATAATTTAGTATATAATAAAGACAGTATTTTAAGTTCACGGTGAGAACATGAATTATTTAACAAACAATATTGGAAAAGACTGGCTAAATAAAGCTTCCCACATCATACCTTAAATTAAAGGAAAATTCTTAATGCATTAAATTTTAAATGTAAACATTCAGCATAAAAATACCATAAGAAAATAGAGAAAGCTATTTATATAATTTGGGGGTGGGAATAGTTTTCTAAGCATAACACAAAAAGCCAATACTGTAAAGCAGAAATTATAAATTTAAGTAAGTACAGGGGCTAGACAGGTACCACACATGAGCAATTATCATACTAGACAAAAGAATTCCATTATAGTTTTTCCAACAGGATCACAGTAAGCTTTTGGTAGTGAAGGTGATCCTCAGCCTCAGTGTTGAGATAATAGGAAGGGGTGAGCACTCTGAAGATTTGATGAGTGATTGTTCCATCTATAGGGGAGGTTGTATGTGGAGACAGAGGCTGGCCATTACTAGGTCTTTCACATTTTTTAGAAAAAAGCCAATTTTAACTATTTGCTTAAATTTTAAAAGAACAACACTGTGTAGGGCAAAGAAAAATATCTGATTTAACTCATTCTGCCAGGAAGGAAAATACTTGATAGATTTGACAATATAAGCATTATTCTCCTGCATATCAAAAAGTCATAAGCATGTGTGTATAGAAATATATTTTAAAATCTACATCCATTAAGCACCACAATCAGCTCTGAAGAGAAATCACGTCATTTCCAAAAATAAAACATAATAGATCGAAAATATTGCATTCGTAGGACAAGATGTCCTGTAACTCGAAGACTAATGCACAAACAAAAATACAAATGTGGCTTTAAATACTGTATTAGTCAAGGTTTTACTGCTGTTTGTGCATATAATTACAATATTTGTCACCTTAATTTTTGCATTAGGCTCCCAGTGCATCTTGGTTTGCAGTTATAAAATGTTTCTGAAAGAAAAGAATCTGATATGTGACGACAAAATGTGATGGACTACTTAGTAATGCTAAACAGAAGACAATATAAAATTAATAATAGGTTCTCTTTTGGAAAAAACACTAGTTTCCACTTACCATGTAGATTTAAACTCTCACTGCATCACCATTAATGTACTGAGGTAATTAATGCAAAAATCACTGAAGATACTAAAAATCCCAAAGTATAATTAAAGTGAGGATATTCTGAGCCCCATTTATATTCTGACCAGCACAAGGAGAATTCAATTGACTAATTTAACCAAACTCTTTTGAAGATCCAAAATTCTCACCAACCAAGCACCATGTTCTAAAACAAAACATGATTTCATTGCCCTTCATTCAGACTGCACACACACAGAGCAGGGTGGCATGAGCAACACATGGGAAAGTAAAGCTTTGGCACTTAGCAAAGGTGAAGCACACAGCCCCCCAAATATCTACTTTTTAAATCTACATGTCTCAAAATAACGGGATTATTACCAGATCACTTTACTTGGTACTATGCTGAATCACCAGATCCTCAAATAAAATGTTTCAATCCCGAAGAAGATCCTGAACTGAGAATAGGAGAATGTTGGATAGCCTTACCATCAATGAAGACAAATAATATCAGGTAAGTCAAGCTTATGATATGCTTTTGAGGAGGGCGTGCATATAGGCACAGTGGCCTTTACAGAGAAGATGCGACAGTCAGGCTGAACGAGAGAAATTCAGTCGATACTCCATGCTGGGAAGACAAAAGAGTTGCATTGCACAACCTGAATCACCCCACTTTCTTCATAAAGGTAGAAATGGAATAGTTTTTCGTGCAACAGCTCAAGATGATTGTAGTGAATTTGAAAGGAGCAGCACTGCCTCACATTTATATAAGGCTTTACACACTTCAGGGAACAGAAGGGACGCACTAGTAATCCACAATAAAGGTGGGACTACCACTCACGATGCCTAACGTTTGGTGCAATGCTCCTTCTCCACCACAGGGCATAATTAAAAACATGCTGCAATAAGTGGGGAAAAAAAGTCTATAGGGAAAAGATAAAGTAATTGAATTTATACAATCAGCACAAAACATTTTTCAATTTTGACAAGCCGCTTTTCCCTGGATTTGCTGATGCCAGAACAATAAAAAATGGGCCATATTTCTTTCCTTAAATCTTAATATGATAAATAATGTTCGTGTCATTTATATTATAAACAATTTAAAATGTGTGTACCACTGTAACAAACAAAAGGCTAATTTATTTTACATAAGTTAGATAAATCATTGGGTAGTAAATGGTATTCTTAAAATACAACATAAGGCTACACATAAAAATGTTTAGTACTGATTATTTAAATAACGGCAGGAAATTCTTTTCAAATATTCACATTGAAGATAATAGTAACATGTATCTGTTTGATTATGTTACATAAAGTTTCACTTATAAACCTCATTTTTATTTTAGATTATATAACAAAATATATTGGATTTACAGATTTATTCATGTTATATCTAAATGTATAGATATCATTTTCTTTGTTCTTTGTTTCTTGCAATTCCAAGGGAAAGGTATGACTACTTTAATAATATCTAATTACAATCAATACTTATTAAGTACTTACTATGTGCCAAACACAATACTAAGATTTTTGCAAGCATTACCTTGTTTAATTATCATTACAACCCTATGAGGTAGTTATGATAAATATGCCCAACTTACAGATGAGCAACTGAACTTTGGTGAGTTTCAGCAACTTCCAAAGATCATTCTGTTCATAGCAGCAGAACTAGGACTCAAATATAGGCTCAATAGTCCCAATTCCAAAACCAAAGCTCTTAGACACCAGAGTATATTTTAGTCTTTTTCATGGACAACCAAATTCAGAGATGTTTTAAGGTTTCAACTCTTTCACAGCTGAAGCTGGCTTCTGTTTTGCATCTCCCTCTTCCCTGAGTCACTGCCTACCAATGTGCCCTCCATACCTTGGTCAGCAGTTCACGTTAATGTGCAAAAAGCCTCCTGAGAACTTTATTAAAAACACCGTCCAAGACTTTAGATTAAATACAAAGCCTTGACAAAATGCCTCTATCTTTCCTCCCTCCAGAGATATCACTTAAATGCTAATAAAGGAATTATTAATAAAATGTACAAAGCCATAACTGAGCACACAGGAGAGGAGCCATCAGTGGACCAGAAAATTTGTGAACAAATTTCCAGAAGAGAGAAACTGCATGGAGGAGTAGTTACACTCTTATAACAGGTCAGGTATTCTTTAGAATGCAGAAGACATGGAACCCCATCTTCCCTCCTCCATCTTCAAATAAAGGATGCCTTGTAGCTATGCATCTACCCATGCCAGGAGGGATTTCTTCTGGAATGAAGAAGAAAGAAGAAGGAGAAAGTGAAGAAAGAAGAAGAAAGTGAACAGTCACAGAATGGAAAATGAAATCATAATCTGGAATTCTGGGTTTTCAACGAAAAAGTCAACTCTGAGCTTAAACACCTTGAACAAAAACCTTCCAATCACAAACTCCATCTACATACACAGAACTCCCAATTAGTTTATAATGCCTTATTCCTAAACATATACGGACAACCAAAAAAGCTTGTAATATTAGAAAAAAGTAGGTTAAATATTATCCTGAAGGAAACAAAATAAGAAAGAGAATAAAAATATAATTAAGAAAAAGAAATCCTCTAATTTGTATGCTCAGAGAGATTTGAGAAGATATATCCATAAAAGGAACAAAGAATGAGAAAAATCTCTTGAACATCTGTGTATTTGTAATTTTTTAAAAATAGAAAGTTTGGAGACAAAGTTAAGTAATTCCCTTGGAATAAAAAGATAAGATACATAAAATGCAAAAGGTAATATAGTAAGCATAAAGAATTCGTCCAGGAGATCCAACATCTGAATAATATGAATATTAGAGGAAACAGAGAAAGAAATTAGCAAAGAAATAACATAGAAAAATATCCCAGAGCTAAAGGATATAAGCCTCCAAGTTGAAGGTCCCACCAGGTGTGCAGAACAATGGATGAAGACAGGATTCCCAGCAAATTGTATCCCTGTGAAATTCCAGCATCTTTGGTCAAAAGATACAAAACACTCGGGAAGCGAGGCAGGGTCGGGAGTGGGCTCAGGAGAGGCAGGTTACCAAAATAGAATGAGAATTAGATGACATCAGACTCCTCAACAATAAAAGATGCTTAAGAGACAAAGAAAGCCCTTAAATATTATTAGGAAAAATTATCCTTACCATATACAATATTATGTAGAGCCAAACTCAAACTCATCATCAGGCTCAAATAAAGAGATTTTCAGCCATGGAAGGAGACCTGGAAATTTACCTGCTTTCTGAGCATATACTCCAGGAAAAAAAGGGAGTAAACCATAGAAGGAGAAGAGAAGGATATAAGATCCATGATTCCTGGATACAGCCCACGAGATGGTGAAGGGCAGTCTTAGAGATGGCAGCTGTGCACAGAGACCAGAGAGGAACAACTGTGATTGGAGCTGAAATATGGCGGGATCCAGAAAACGGAAAGGGACTCTTGGTGATGAAGACTTTGCAAATAAGGTGGATATGAGAATGGGAAAATGGAGTAATAGGTAAAGAAGAGCAACTAGAAACTCCAGGAAAAGCGAAAGGAAGGGAAACATTGTCATAGTACACCACTGTGTGAATAAAATTTATAGCAATGGTGTATTGTAATGATCAGCTCAAAAACTACATAGTAATATCACTTATATTGGAAGGTTGGGAGATGGAAGATAGGCTAGTGTAAAAAAAAAAATACTAAATCTTCATTTACCATAACAAGAACTCAGCACTGTAGATGATGTCCAAAACTTTAAAAAAAAATAAATAAAGGAAATAACAGGAAAGGTATTACTTAGAGATATTATGGCAACTATAAGAAGAAATAGCTACAACAGTTTAAAATAAATTGCTTGGGAAGTAGGACTAAGCCAGGGGTGTGGGATGTAGTGCAATAGGAAGGAATTATAAAAATTTGATAGTATTCAATTATTAAGATATGTGTATGTGTGTGTTCAAGTATGTGCGTATATGTGCATACTTCTTTTTATGGAACCTACACATTTCCTGTCTTTAAGGCCTATTCAAGAGTGTAGAATTTACTGTCATTGTTTAAAGTTGACTTTAGCTTCTTGATACAAGATTTATGTTCTCACACCTACTGTGCCACAGAAGAAACATAAATGCCAGTTGGAAATAAAACTCACTTGATAAGATTTAGGGCTGGTTGCTGTTTCTCTGAAATTTAAGTTTTACCTCTACCTGAAAGTTATAAGAGAGGAGCAATTTGCTTTTTTATCCTACCTTAGAATCTCTTAGTCTTAATTACATAATACATTATGCATCAATTAAATTATCTTTAATTAAATGAACATTCTTGCACAAATGATCTCATTCTGAGTAAGTAGTTGTGTACTGGGAGTCTCTGTTCTTCTAGACACAAAAGGGACTGAATTCATTTTTAAGTGGTTGATGTTGAGTAAACTATATTTTCTCAACATTCAGAACTGGTAAAAAAGTATAATTATTTCTACTGCAAAGAATAGTTTAATAGCTAGATATTAGCTAGAGAAGCCAACAATGAGGATTGCTAATCATTGCTAGTCAAAGCAGACAATCTTCTGCTTTATTTTTATATGTGTCCCCTAAAACTGACAACCTTGAGTGGCAAGCTGGAGCTTGGAGAAAATAACTCTTACTAGCCTAGGGCATTTTAGTACAACATCTTATCTCTTTGGGCCTGATCTTAGGCATATTCCAGGGAGAAGGAGTCTGGCAAAAAAAAAGATATTAAATAAGATATCTGATTCCTCTCTGTCTCTGTCTCTCCCATATTCAAGGAAATACTGGCCTTTAGATGAAAAAAGATTTAAAAAACTTCTGTGATGTCCTCGGTCACCCCTAAGATGGTACTTTGAAGATGATGTGAAGATTTTAGATTTGATTTGCTCTAAAACGAGAATTTAATGTTCCCTTGACATGATGGGGAAATTATCAAAAACAAAATGAGTTGGATTAAAACAAGAGTTGTGTATTATGCAAATGATGTGGTTAATTAATATCCACAAGTATTAAGTGATCTGAAGTAAGCATGATAAATGACAATAAGTAAATAAGTGCTTCATGCTGCTGGTATTTGAAATCCTAACTAACAACCCTGTTAAAGGAAAACCACTTTGTATGATCTTTTTATTCTCTTAATTATCTCAATCTAACACAGGGAGCCAAATTATTTCTTGAATACTTACCAAACTTCAGTCATTCTAAGTCCTATATGACTTTTGCTATGTTTTGTATGTCTATTGTTAACAGAATATTTTTAATTGATTTATTTTTAAACTTGAATACTGACTGGTGACCTTATTCTAAGAGAAAATAATGGAATTGGTTTTTTATTTAGTGCTATTTGTATCACTCCTTTGTAAACTTAAAGTGATGTTTACAACCCAGGCCAGCCTCACAAGATGGATATGAGGTTTTGGTAAGATAATATATAGAGAATGCTTAACATAGGACAGGTCCTTAGTAACTACAGACCATTTTCAATGGTGTATTTTCCCTTTGGATATGGTTCTCTCTAATCACTTTGAAGGGAATTATGAAAAAAAGTTTCCTCTGAATAAATCTCATCTCTCTCACCTTTCCTTCTCCTAAGAAGTGGCAAATGTACTGCCAGCAGAAGCTTCCAGAGGCAAAGATTAGACTCTTTGCCAAGTTGGAAAAATGTGAAAATGAAGAACCATTTGCTTTCCTTCAACTGGGATTAGGCAGGGAGAGGACAACTGGTTGAAACCTCCATCAACACCTCTTCTTCTGAGGTTTCTGAGAAACCTCTACTTTCTCAAAGGTTTCTCCTCTACTTTCCCTGAGAAAGAAGGAGAAAGAACTATATTCTTCTTACACATGTCTTCATAGAAACTGCACTGTAGCTGCTGCTATAAATTTATCCCCTGTGATAGTTAATTTTAGGTGTCAATTTGATTGGATTAAGGGATACCTACATAGCTGGCAAAGCATTATTTCTAGGTGTGTCTGTGAGCATGTTTCCAGAGGAGACTAGCGTGCGAGTCAGTGGACTGAGCGGAGAAGGCGCGCGCTCAATGTGGGCAGCCACCAGCCAATCGGCTTAGGGACCTGATAGAACAAAAAGGCAGAGGAAAGGTGAATTCTCTCTCTCCTGGAAATGGGACATCCTTCTCCTGTCCTCAGAAATCAGAACTCCAGGTTCTCTGGCCATTGGACTCCGGGGCTTGCACCAGGGGCCCCCAGGTCCTCAGACCTTCTGCCTTGGATTGAGAATTACATCACTGGCTTCCCTGACTCTGAGACTTCACACTTGAACTGATCGAAGCTGCCGGCTGAAAAGTTCTCTTGATCTTTCTCTCTTTCTCAAATTACTATACTCCAAATACCCCTTAACTGCTTAAACTTCTGGAAAGAAATGGCTATTTCAGTCATGTTTGAAGCGTGGTCCTGGACCGGCAGCAGCAGCATCACTTGGCATGATGCACAGAATAACAGTCTTCAAAGATGTCCATTTCCTAATCCCTGGAACCTGTGACTATTGCTACATTACATGGCGAAAGAGACTTTGCAAATATGATTGAGGTTAAGGACCTTGAGACGGGGAGATGATCCTGGATTATCCAAGTAAGCACAATCTAATTACATGACTCCTTAAAATCAGAGAACCGTTCTCACCTGAGTGAAGAGAACGGGAGACATGACTATGGAAGAATGGTCAAAGAGATGCTATATTACTGGCTTTAGAGACAGCGAAGGGGGGACCACAAGGCAAGGAATGTGGGAGGCCTCCAAAAACTGGAAAAGGCGAGGAAACAGATTCTCCCCCAGAGGATCCAGAAATGAAAGCAACCCTGGTGACACCTTGATTTTAGCCCATGGAGACACTCAAGAACTGTTAGATAATAAATTTGTGTTGTTTCAAGCCACTAAATTTGTGATAATTTGTTACAGCAGCTATAGAAAGCTAATATACCAGTGAATTTGTTAGTTCCCACCCCAGATGAATCAGAACTTCCAGGAGTAGGGCACAGCAATCTGTTTTAACAAGCTTTCCCTGAGATTCTGATGCTTGCTAAAGTTTCTACCACACTTTCCTGCTTCTATGTTCTCACCTCCCATTTGTCATCCTACTTCAATCTGATTTAAACCCCCATCACTCATTGCAGCTGCTCTTGAAATCACCTCATTGCCTGTTTGAATCACCTGTCTCTAGCCTTTGTTTCATCTGAACTTCTATCATCATTTGAGACTATCAGCCATTCCTCCTCTTGAAATTCTGCCTCCTGGCTTCCAAGGCGTTGCTCCTACCTATCACGCTAAGCACACTTGTTGTGGCTCCACTTGGGAAGGAGAAGTGAACACAGAAGACAAACACAAAGATGGTACACAAACAAACGACAGACACACAAAGATGGTACAAGACTGCAGCATCTCCTGCTTGCAGCGTCTTTATTTTTAACACTGTTCTTTTGGCATCTGTCCCAGTCTACCCCAGCTTTTCCCACCACTATTTTCTGTTCCCAGAATGTTTTTGTCTCAGCATGGACTGGTTCTCACCGCTCTGCCTCAGGGA